>CAUYQG010103933.1:0-25190 GCA_963574415.1 Tarsius wallacei
ACTGATAGGTGAGGGGCCTTCAGTGTGCATTGCGATGCTGTGAGCTGACTCTTGCCCTCCTGCTGTCTTCCATGGGATGGCTCTGAGGAAGTGGCAGCCAGACTTCATGTCTTTGTGTGGGGTAAACCCATGGGTTATTTAAGTTGGCCTGGCATCCTCAGCTGTCACAGCTGCCAAGTGATGGAACGCCTCTGGCTCTTCTGGGTAGAATGAGCTGCTGACTCAAAATTCTCCTGATAACACATCCTGCCCAAGCGGGAAGAGAAGCTCCGGGAAGCCACATCCATGGCATGCATGATGTGGAATGATGAGGCCATCTGTGCTGCAAGCTAAGGGAAGTCTGATGCCATGGAGTGCTATCAAGACCTTGATGTATTAAAAGCCAGGCTGAAGAGGTGAAGTAATAAAGGACATTTTAAACCAAGGGACTGTGAGTACAGTCTTTCTAAGACAGTTCCTGATGTGTCGCAAGCTTCTATATCTGTCAGCCAGGCAGAACAAGGAAAACAATCAAGACAGGTGGAAGGCATGGACTTGAATCTCAGCACGACGCCTGCCAAGCATCTGGCCCAGGCTTCAGGCTTGTGAAGTGGATGGTAGCACCTCGCCCCCCGGTAAGTGTAAGGACTTGGCAAGGTGGCAGATGCAAGAGTCCGACCCGGTGCTCAGAATCCAGAAGGTGCTGAATCAGTGTCCCCTTTCGAGGCCTCAGCAGACAGGAACCCTGGGCACTGGGGAGTGTGCATGCCCCCAGCTAGATGGGTGTCCCAGGCTCGAGGGAGCCCCCAGGCGGCAAGTCTACACTTCCTTGGAATCAGAACCCTCTGTGAACCTGACGAAAGCATCTGACTATGCCCAGAAAACTGTAATCATGATACTAATGAGCTCACACACAGGAGTTCTGGAGAGATAGAGGACACTCCCTGCTGAAGCCACCACGCTGATGACCCAGTGTCCTTTGACGGAGAACACTTCCTGCCTGGATGTCACCTGTCAGGTCTGACCCTGGTGGGTACTGCTTCGGTCCCAGATGCAAGCGGCGTCTCTGAACTTGCAAACGTGTTAACAAAGACACACTGTGCTCCTGCAGTCACCCAATTACCAGGATGTGGTGATGGGATTAAGACGGGAAGTCCCGGGGCCTTGAAATAATTCAACAGGTAAACACTGAAATACAAAGCTCAGTGGGGCACAGTCCGTCATGTTTGGAAGTTCAAGGAGGAGGGCAGAGGGGATGAGCAGAGGATGATATTAAACCAGCTGTGTCCTCAGCACAGGCCCGGGTGGCCTAGGCCTGAGAACCCCACCCCAGTGGGACTTCTCCAGGCCAGGATGTAGAAAGACACAGGGGAAGCCAGATTTATTTCAGAAATCCTAATCTGTTATTATCAAGAAGACTTTACTGTGATATTGTGCCTGAAAGTCTGAAAGCAGCTATGTGAGTCATAGCTCAACCCCTCATATCTGTGTGATCATAGGCTGGTTAATCAATCTCTCTGAACCTCAGTCCCCTTGGCTACCAAATCACGATGAGAACAACACTGTAGACTAGCAATTGAGATTCAGATAAGTGGGTAAATAAATAGGTTAATCAATAAACAAGTGTTCAACAACCTGGAGCTACTTACTATCATCAGGAAGAGAAAAGTGTGGTATGGACAAAAAGCCCAGCACAGTCCACTTGTGGGTACAGAGAGGTGCACTGTAGAGCTGAGGGCCCAGCGTGCTCTTGGGGGCCTGCCTGGGGCCACATCCACAGAAACACACCCTGACCCTCATGACGAGGGGATGCCGACATTGTCCTCTGGCTGGGTTAGTGACTAGGGCACACACACAGCGTGACTTCCCGGGCTCCCGCTGGTCAGAGAGACCTGGGCTGGAGCGTGCGTAGGCCTTGCCTCTCTGCAGAGTCTGCCCCAGCCAGGAGTGACACATGCCCACTCACTGAACAATTTCTGGTTTTGTCTACATGGACCTCACCTGATGCCAATCTGAGTAAGCACTGGCCCAGTGGGTGGAGACAGTGGTGTCAGCCAGGCGCTGATTTAGGAGCTGGGGTTCCTGACAGGCCCACCTAGCAGCCCAGGAATTCCGCTCTTGAGAAGAGCTTCTCAGCAGGGATTCTGATAAAAAAGGAAACCTTTCCAGAAGCAGGAAGCTCACAGAATTTCCTGGTGTTCTCTCAACTCTGCTTGAATGGATGGTTGCAGTCACTTAAATAATAGATTTAAACAGATTTAATGTAACAACACTAAATTTAGACTATGTTGGCCATGAGCTTGAGAGAGTGAACAGATGGAAACTGTTGACAGTATAAAATGTCTTGAAATACTCCCTTAGCCTCTGTTGAGCCTCAGGAAACGACTCTCCAAAATGCTTCAGAAGTGAAAGATGTTCTCCGACCTGGCACTCTTGGTTCCCTGTCCCATTCTCCCCCGGGATGCCATAGAAACCAGACTTTCTCTTCCCCAAGATGGGTAGGAACCAGAACCCTTCTTCCCAAAGCCGCCCCTAAAAGCTAACATGATTTCTCTAACTTTCCTTCCATCTTTTTGCATAAAGCTGGCCATAAAGAAGTGATCTGACCTGCCATGTTTGACTGTAGATCCACATTCCAGAGAGTGCCCCCTCACACCCAGAAGGAAGGGACCCTGCCCAGAGAGGCCAGCAAGAAGCTGGACAGACGGGCCTTGTTGGGGTTCTGCTATCATGGGCTCTGACCCTTTTCGTCCAAACCCATTTCTACATGGCTGTCCACATTTTGTTGAGCGTAAAAATGGATGATTTCCCTTGGATCTTTGGGTCTCTGTTCTGAAGGCTTCGTGTGTACACATTCAATAAGTGTGCCTGCCTTTTCTCCCATTCATCTGCCTTTGGTGAGATGATTTTCCATGAGTTTTCAGAGGGAGGCCGGGACATTTTCCATTGGCTCCTACTCCTCTGAAAGCTCTTTCTCTGCCATGTCTGTGTCCTAGCTCTGATGTTGGTCTCTAGGCTATGACTCAGGAGAAGACTGTGTATGACCCATACAGTCTTTCCTTGAGGAGGGAGGTGGCCCCCACACCAACTCCCTGGCCAGGTATTCTCCTTATGTGGGTGCCGTTTCACCTGACAATGCACACTGAAGGCCCCTCACCTATCAGTTCAGTGACAGCTGAGGGGCATGTGCTCCCACCATCAGGGCAGGCTTTCTCAGAATTTCCTTCTGTCCTCTTTTTTTTTTTTTGAGTTGGTGTCTCACTCTGTCACCCAGACTGGAGTGCAGTGGCCGCTCCCGGCCACCGCAGCCTCAACCTGCTGGGCTCCGGCGATCCTTCTGCCTCAGCCTTCCAAATAGCTGGAACTACAGGTGCACGCTACCACACCTGGCTAATTTTTTGATTTATTGTAGAGATGAGGTCTCACCAAGTTGCCCAGGCGGGTCTCGAACCCACGGGCTCAGGCAATCTACTCACCTCAGCCTCCCAGGGCGCGGGATTACAGGCTAAGCCACCAAGTCCGGCTTGTCCTCTTATTAAAAAATCAAAAAGCAACAGCAGCTGATGCAGGTCTGGAGAAAAGGGAGCACTTAGGCACTGTTGGTGGGAGTGCAGTTTAGCAAGACCTCTCTGGAAAGCGGCATGGAGATTTCTCGAAGAACTAAAGGTAGACCCACCATTCCATCCAGCAACTCCACGACTAGGAATCTACCCAAAGGAACAGACAATGTTATATGAAGAAGACACCTGCACCTGCATCTTCATGGCAGCGCAGTTCACAACTGCAAAGATGTGAACTCAACATACATGCCCATCACCTGACCGATGGATGATGAAATGTGGTTAAAAAAAATACACTGTGGAATACTAGTCAGCTATCAGAAAGAAGGAAATAATGTCTTCTGCAGCAACCTGGATGGCACTGGAGAACATCATCCTAAGTGAACTCATGCAGGGACAGAAAACCAAACGTCGCACGTTCTCACTTATAAGTGGGAGCTGAACTAAGGGTCTGCAAAGGCAGAGAGATGGTGTAATGTACACAGGAGACTCATAAGGGGGAGGAAGAAGGGTGGAGGGAGAGAGAGAAAGTCCCCTGTCGGTTACAAGGTGCACAGGTGGGAGTGGAGGGTACACTTAAAGCCACGTAACCAAAAACCATGTGTACCCCTAAGCTATTGAAATAAAGAAAAATAAAAGAATTCCACTCTGGCCTTGAGCACAGGACCACTGTTCCCCCCAGAAAGGAGCGGAAACCACCTCTGAGGCAGCTGCCGCAGGGCCCAGGAGGGCCGAAGCTGACGTGTGGAAGAAGAAGAGGCCGCGTGCAAGGCACACTTGTAGGTGGTGGCTGAGTAGGTTGGGGATTGCTTGGACATGAAAGTAAAGGGGAGGAGACCATGCCTTCCTTGGAAGGTCAAGGCTTGCATGCCCAGGCTGCTGGTGTCCCTCCACAGCCTTCTCAGCTGACAACCCAACCCCTCTGTGAGCCCTTGAGGCCATGAGGCAGGCGTCCTGCCCATACGCCCAGCAGCACCCCACCAGGGCTGCCTCATGGCTCCTTTCTGCTCCTCAGACACTCTGCCCTCTCCCTTCTCAGGGTGTCCCAACCCCTCTCCACATAGCAACTCCTATCGCTCCCTCAGAGCCCACCCTTTGCCCCTGAGGCGAGGCTATCCAAGATTCCTAGGCAGGATTGGCTGCCCTGCTGTTCACCCTCTGCTCATCCTGCGTGTGGCTGTCCGTCTATCCTTGACAATCTATCTAGAACCTTCTCCTCCTATTAGATCATATACAGCCAGAATGTTACTCCTGCACCCCTGGGGTTCAGCCACAGGTTCCCCCCCACAGGGCTAAGTCAACATTGAGGTTACTGTCTGCTCCTGTTTGTGGTGGTGGTGTGGCTGCTACCACAGTCATCGTCACCTCAAGAGGTCATGCAGGAGAGAGCAGATAAACTTGTGTGATGCCATCTGTGCCACAGAATGCCAACCCGATGGTGGTGGCAGGCCCAAACTGAAAGGGCTTTGAATTCACCCAGGTGTGAAAGGCAGTTTCCAATCTGAGCAGCGGTGACCGAGGGAGCTTGGGGCAGTGGATGATTTGGGATCATCCTGGCATGTGTCATCCTGATCCTGACCCTGACCCTGATTTTGTGCCAGCTGCCTCAGGGGATTCTGCAGCCCCTCCTTCATGGGGCCATGCTTACTGGGTGAACACCATCTCAGGGACATCTCTGTGATACCTCTGGGAGGCTGACAGCCCCTCTAGTTGTTTAGGAAGTTGGTTTATTGATTGTTCCGGCATTATGGAGACACAGCCCTGGGAAGATGCAAGGAAAGGACTTCTGTCAAGTGAAAAGTGATTTTATGTTTGCATTGTGCAGACACACCCACAAGTGGAGGCCACAGGCATTGTTCTCTGGGCCTGTCACTCCACCCCTGCAGCAGACACAGCCTTCCAGGAGACCAGAGGCTGCCCTAGAGACAGAGCCATGTGCTTCCCTGGGGTTTTACGAAGTCATCGTCCTGGGAAAGCCACCCAGCTGTGGCAGACGCACCAAGAGACTAAGACAGGCTTACTTCAGCCTTCTAGGGCTGCACTGACAGCAGATCAGAGACTGGGAGCTTTAAACCACAGGAAGTCATCTCGCAGTCGGAGGTGGGAAGGCCCAGAGCCAGGTGTGGTAGGGCTGGCTCCTGCGAGGCCCTGAGAGAGACCCTGCTCCGGTCCTTCCTCCTTGGCTTGGGGAGGGCATCTTCTCCTTGTCCCCTCCCATGTGTGTGTCTGTCTCTGCTTCCATATGTCCCCTTTGGATCAGGACGCTAGTTGTCCAGGATGAGGACCCACCCTTGTGACCTCACATTGACTTGGTCACCTATGTGAAGACTCATCTCCAAACAAGACCACATTCTGAGAAACAGGGCAAGGACCTCACTGTATGAATTCGGTCGGATACAGTTCAACCCATGACAAGGTTGGCACCACAACAGTCACAACAGGAGTACTGCCTGGACACCAGCTCCAAGGTCAGTATCTCTGCCTCAGTCTACCCCTGAATAAAATGGGCTTCTTTGTATCCATTCTCCACAGTGGTTGCAGAGACAGAGTCATAGTCACTGCAGGTGTGCTCTGAGCTGGTTGACAGCTCGCTGCAGCCTTGAGGTGACTCTGTGTTCCTTGTTGGCAGCCTGGGCTGGCCCAGACTTGGAACATAGCAGACACTCAACTCAGTGACATGGGCCACAGGTGCTCGGCCCTGGCTAGAGGCTAAACTTGCACCCGTGACCATCTGGGCCGAGTGACCACCACCACTTGAACATCCTCTGCAAGGTTGACACTCTGCCGGGCTCCCTACTCCTGCTGCTTTAACCAGAATTGAACCAAAATGAAAGAATTAACTGCACGATTGAGGCAGCAACCCATCAGGCAAGTTGCAGGAGACTCTCATTGTGGACTTATTTTTGACTAATTATTGTTATGGGAACAGATCAAGAGACACATTTTTCAGAAGGTGCTCACATGAGGGGCAGGACCAAACCCAGGCAGAACCATCAGCATCAGAAACAAGAGCGTGGCGAATGCAGAGCCTCAGTGGACACACACTTGATCTCACACGATCCTGGCAGGCACCAGAGGAGTCCAACACACGTGTCACAAACCGCAGAGGACCACACCTCACAGGCTTCCATGCATGAGAAGTATCCAAAACAGGCAGGTCGACAGAGACGTAAAGTAGATTTATGGCCGCCTGAGACTGGCGGAGGAGGCTCAGAGTGGAGCAGCTGGGAGAACGGGTGTTCTTTTTGGAGTGTCGAAAAATGTTCCAAAACAGGTTGTGGTGCAGTTGCACAAGGCAGTGAAGACACCCAAAACCATGGAACCGTCCCTTTAAGTGGTGAGCCATGCCGTAGGTGAGTTCCATCTCAATAAAGCGGTTTTTAGAGGAGGCGCATTATTCCTTATTCCTGCAGCTGCCACCTCAGACTCTCGGAATTTGTTGAGTGTTTTTATATGATTAGCATCTATCCTCTGGTCCTGGGGGCCAGCTCTGTGCTCCGGGCCTCACCACGTCACGCGAGTTGGTAAATCCTCCTAGCCGTCCTGCAGACAGGCGCTTACCCTAATATTCTGGTGAGAAGCAGGGTGAGGAGGCCACCTGGCCCCAGACTACAGCCTTCACTGCCTCCACTGCCCCCTTCCCTGCCCACCGTTCCCCCTGCTGTCCTTTCCTCCCAGCAGGGGCGACACCTAAGAGGTTTGGAGGCCTTTTTCTACAATGTGTTCTTGGGATATCATCCCTGCTTGCAGGCAGCAACATAGACTGACTTAGTCTGTTTTACTATTTTTCAAAATATTTCAGCCTAGTTTAAAAGTAAAACACAATTCGAGGAAACTTTCTCTTGTTGATAAAAATGCCGAATGAGAAGGTGCTGGGCATTCAAATCGCCTCGTTCTGACAGAAGAAAGTCTCTCTTCGCTGCCCTGTGACCCCAGGTGCAGGGGATCCAGCTGCCAGCTGCCACCCCTCACGGACATGGCCTGTCCTAGGCATGGCCCTTCTGGTGCCTTGGGAAGCTCCAAGTGGCTGACACTGGCCTCGGCTGCCTTCGTGCTGGGCACTCGGTCCAGCAGCATCCCTGCCTCCCTTTCCTGAGGACCTCATCCCAGCCCTGAGCCTCCCTGCCTCCCTCTCCTGGGGTGAGAGCTCATCCTGGCTCTGAGCCTCCTTGCCTCCCTCTCCTGTGGTCTTGTCCCAGCCCTGAGTCTCCCTGCCTCCCTCTCCCAGGGTGAGGACTTGTCCCAGCCCTGAACTTCCCTGCATCCCTTTCCAAGGAGCTTGCCCCAGGCCTGGTCTGTCCTCTCTCTGTGCGGGCAGCTCCTGAAATTACAGCCCTAGCCCTAGCCTGTCTCTCTCCTAACTTCAGCTGCCTTGTGGACACCCATCAGAAGTCTAACAGCTTCTCCAACGGACGTGTCCCAAGGCTGGCCTGTGACCTGTGTTCTCACTTGGCCACCACCTCCCTGCAGGAGCTTGGGTCCCACGTTCGTTTCAATCCTGACTACCCCACACACACCCCTGTCCAATCTCAGCAGTCCTTGTTGGCCCAGCCTTGTCTACACCTGGGGCCTCCGGTGAACCTCTGTGCTCTCCCGCAGAAGCAGAAGCCTGGTGGGATTCAGGAGAAACAGAGACAGTGACTGTCAAGGTCTCCTTCAGACGGGTGTCCCGTGCTTCTAGGGAACCCTGGATGCACCCCTCCCTGTCCCTCACAAGGATAGGGCAGAGAGCCCGGCACATGGGTACAGGAACAGCCCTCTCCAAAGAGATCCTCACAGCCCTGTGCTCACAGACACCCTCCCCCACAGGGAGCAGACGGGCGAGGGGTGAAAGGCCTGGGCAGAGGTCATGGCCCTTGGGAAGTCTTACTGACTGTGTCAAGCATGTCCCTTTCGAGTGTGGAGCACTGGTCAGCTGAAATGCAGAGTCAGCATCCTCTTCAGTGTCTTATCAGGAAATCTTTCCTGTGAAGACAAAAGGCCTGTCTCAGACAGTCAGAGGTCACCAGGGTCCGGCTTTTCTCCGTGCGGTTGCCCCGACTCTTCCCCTCGGGGTGCATCCTGGCCCCACTTGTGGTCAGTTGTAAATAAGAGAAAAATATGAGAATTTGGAAGCAGAAACACTTGCTAATGATGCCTTGGTCAGGGGAGCCTTTGAAGACAACAGGTGTCCCTGGAGGGAAGCAGATTTTAATGAGTGTTGACTTGAAGGGCACTGGTGACCGGGGACAGCCTTGCCAGCCCTTAGTCACAAATCCAGAGAGTCCCTTCTTGCACAATTGAGACCCAGGAGTTCTGATGACTCCGACTTCCAAGAAACATCCCTCCTATTGGTGGGCTCTTTCTGGAACGTGGAACTCTGGACAGTCCTTTCTGAAACCACTGGTTTGTGTCTAAGAGTGGTCTTTGTTCCTGCTCTGTCTGGCTTTTTATCCTGCCCTTACTGCCGATTGGGTGCAGATGTGTATTACTATGTTCTGTGGACACCTATTCTATGATGTGTGTGTATTAGTGATGGAGGGAGGGAGAAATAAGTATGCAAGACAGTTCTAGCCAGGAATTGAGTCCAATTTCAGCCATCAGATTGAAAGACGAGTGTGTGTTCAGGAGGGCTGTTTCGTCTTCTGACTGCATGTGTCCCTACGCCCAGGCAGAGCTGCACTCGGACCCTGGAGGACACTGGGAAGCTCCTTCGATGGGTCTCTTGCCCACCAAGAGGAACTCCCAGCATCACTGGCTTTGGGGCTGTCGTGGTAGAACTATTTCCCCAGCCCAAAAGTAGCCCATGAGACCAAAATAAATATAGTCATCCTTCCGTTCCAGGACCTCCAAGGAAGCCAAAGCCTGCATATGCTCAAATCCCTTATTTAAAATGATGCATTTGCATATAACCTCCCACATGCTTTAAATCACCCCCCTAGGTCACTCACCATACTGAGTACAGTGTAAGGCTATGCCAGGAGTTGCTCTGCTGTATTGTTTAGGGAACAAGGACAGGAAAAGAGCTGTATTTGATTGGTGCAGATTCATTTTTTCCATATATTTCCATCTTCCATTGGCTAAATTCAGGGATGCAGAACCCACAGACACAGAGGGCTGACTGTACTCTCACTTAGGGCACCCAGAAATAGACATCTTGTAGTAGAACTTTACAAAAGAGACTAACATGAGTTCTTCCTTTATAGATGAAATCCTAACTCAGACTCTGCTGATAGCCACACAACACCAGCAAAGAGAAAGAAAACAGAAAAGTGAAGTGACTGCCCTTGCAAATTGAGTCACTTATGGGCGGAAGCTGTTGCGTAATGAGTTGGAGTGCCGACTCCCAGGAACCTGAGAAGGTGTGCAGACACCCAGCCGGCAGACGTGCCACTGACCTGACTAATCTCTCGGGGTTACTCCCCAGAAGGCTCCTTGACAGTATATGCAGCAAGTCAGTCCACACCTGTCTTGTTGAGAACATGTAGACGCCTCTTGACAGTGACCGTCTGATGGGTGCAATCCCGGTGATGTGCGTACTCTGGTTTGCAGGACAGTCGGGGGACCGCCAAGCCCACCACACATCCCCAAGCTCTCTCTTCAGAGAACCTGACTCAAGAGACCTTGTTGTTGGCTTGAGCCAAACTTCCATTATTTTAGGATAGTGTTCTAGAGCTTTCAGAAAGCCTGAAGAAAAATGATCAAATTCTGTCTCTGTAGAGCTCACCCATTCCTAATGCTGCAGGGAACTTGAATGAGGGACCGTTTAGGGCCTTATGCTGGTGGACAGCTCTCCCTGCGAGACATGGGCCCTCGTGGGTATCTCCTCCACAATCTGGAAACACACATGCAGGACCCAAGCCAAGGGTAAAGCGTGGCCTCCGGGCCTGTGGCAGATACACCCACCAAACTCTTCATTGCTCTCATTTCTCTTCCCCATGAGAGGAGTGCACAGCTATTCTCAAGTCAGGCCAGCTCCCTGTCTTGGTTTGAAATTCAGCCATCCGAACCCTCTCTCCAGTTATTGTTTGACAGAGGAAAGCAAACCTCTTCAGGAAGAATCCCGGTGCTGTAACTCACACAAAGGAGTCCTCTGAGCTAGTGGGGCACTCAGCTGGAAGGGGAAGGGAGGATCACGTGTGCTTCACTGAAGGGGCTTTGGTGGTATGACCTTCCCTTCTCGCCCCCAGTTCACAGGTGAGATGAGATGTGAGGCTGCGGAGGAAAACATCAGCGCCCTGCCTCTTCCTCAGTGCCCTGCCTCCTCCTCTACCGGGGGAAGGCGGGGTCACCATCCGTGAGGTCTGGGGACAAAAAGTCAACATGGACCTCACAACTATGCCACCACATCACTAAACAGCACTAAGCTAAGCTCACATTGCTCTTATTTAATTTCCTAAAAATATTCCTTCAGGCGTACATTTTCTCTTTTCGAAGGTCACCCCAGCACATCCAGAACATTCTGGTGCCCTGGGGACATCAAAGTTGACATCATTTTTTCCAGTCAGGCAACAGCCTCAGAGCCTGACTCTGTGTTTCATCACAGCACCTGCTACATGTCCTCTCGGTGATGACGGTGATGCATGGTCAGCCCCTGGATCCAAGGCCAGGGTGATCCCCAGCCTTTCTGGAGCCTCACCTAAGGCATCTCAGCAGATGATGCCGGAGATGAAACGCCCTATATAAAATAGACATGAATAATAGAATTATGTGATCCTGGTAGCTTTGGGGAATCACACTCCTTTTCCAAACATTCTGCGACACTCACGAGAGCCATGGGTCATGGCTGACATCTTTCAGCAACTTTGCAATCCACCCTTTCGTTATTCCCACTGTGTTGATGGCCTTGTTAGCAAACACGTAAGAGGTGAAACATGGAAAACAATTAGTGGAAAGTCAGTGACTTCATGTTGTCCCAAATAAGAGCATTCATTTGACACAGAACCTTCACCAAACAGACAATAGGCCAGATCCACTCAGCCACAGAGGAGAAAGGCTCCTCTGGAGCCTGAAAAATATGGCCAGATTACCACACGCCAGATTCTATTTAGCATCGAAAACATGCAGATACCCAATTACCACCTCAGCCACCAAAACTCTCCTTTAAATATATTTTATACAGTCATTTCAACTAAAGACCCCTATCTAACACATGCCACGTGAACCCACCCTCCTCCAGGTAAATTGGTGTCCATTCAGTTAATATTCGGGGTAATGTCCATGTACCAGGCCCTATGCTAGACCCTAGAACCCAATACTGAGAAGGCAACGCACGCCCAGTGCCCGGGGTAACGTCTGAGCTGCAAGCTTGTCCTATTGCATGTGGGAACTAGGAGAGCAGCAGTGAAGACTTGCTGCCTGGCGTCCACCTCAGCTCTGCGCACTTGTCTCTGAGACTGTGAGCAAGATTGGACCTTGGGCTTCAACTTCTCCAACTCCTACCTTACAGAGCTATGGCAGGAATGAATGAGTGGGCGCACACGAGGCACTTGGAAGGACGCCTGACACTTGGTAAGCAACGAAGGAATATCACACTATTCATCACCATCATCATCACCATCACTGCTGGCTTTCCAACACTGTGATCCTTTCATAATATTCCATGGAGCCATGACAATCAACAAAGGAAATCTGGAAAGAAAAGCTATAATCATATCGCTGAACAGACAGAATTCCAATACTTTATCATAGAAATGCTAAATGATTTTTTTAAAAAAAACAGGTCATTTTTATGTATCAGATGATTTGTAATTTAATTTTGGTTGCTAATTTCTTCCATGAAGAAGATAAACAATACTTAGAAAGCAATCTTAAAATATGTAGTTAAAAATCTAAATTGTATCAAGTAACCCAGGAAGAAACTCTCAAAATAAATGAATTTTCAGAAATGTTTTGCCAGCCATACAGATTTGAAGACAGGACTCTCAGTTACATGAATCTACATGTAGGTGACAGTCTTCCTCAAGTAACTAGGTAGAAGTGTGAAACACTCTTCCTGCATCTTATAAGAACTGATGGAGGAAGTTCTCGGAATGAGTAAAGTCATTCTCATTCCCCTAAGTGATCATGACAAGAGACACACAATCCTAAAACCAAGACATCCCCATAATTGAAGAGTTTGCTGAGCTTCACACAGTTAAGGGTGTCAGTCTTCAAAGCCTCCAAGTAATGTGCCCGCTGTCCCAGCCCCAGTCACCTCCCCTTCCTGGGCTGTTTGGGGTCGCAGTTGGTCTCTCTGAAGCTTAAGATTACTCTGCATTCCTCAGCAGAAAGGGGGCTGAGCCCAGCCATAGTCTCACAGCTTAAGACTGTTTGTTTTGATCCATTTCTAATGCTTACATGGAATTAACAAAAAATGTACTGGAACATAACCAACAAACTTAGGTTTCCAAGACACCGCCCAGGAATGATGACATTTCAATCAACAAATCGCTGGAAGCTGGGAGGTTCATGAAGGGCCTTGTTATATCAGAGACCGTGTTCCCCAAGACCCGTCTCCTCAGCACCAGCCCCTCTCCTGACGCACAGAGCGCACTGTGCCAAGTGGCTCCGTGAACGCTCTTCCCTGAGAATTGTGTGTACAGCCCAGCCCCAGGCCTAATCTGGGAAATCTCGACGTGTCAGAGGCCCAGCCTCGGACACGGTGAGTGCACATGAAGAGAATCGCTGACCTAGACGATTCTCCACATGCAATTTCAGGGTTCTGGAGCTTCAAACAGTTAGAAAGCCACTTTCCTAGTTTCCATCAGGGCCTGTCCACATCACTCCTGGCTCCTGACGCCAGCCGCTGTGTTCACCCCTTCTGTTTCTCTGAGAGAATCTGCTCTGTGGCGGGTCATAGAATGCTCTCCTCCCCCGCCAGACAGTGAGTCCCCTGAGCACAGAGTAAGGTTTTACTTTCTACTCTTTTCTATGTCAAATATGAGAACTTGAGTCAGTAAATGTTAACTGACTTGAATGGTACTTTTAAAAAGTATACTCCTAAGCCGACTCTTGACTGACCCAAGATCAACTCATTCGTTCCTCTCACTCCCAATCTCTTCCTCGACATTTCTATGTTTCTCAGTTCTTCTGGAACACAGGTCCGAGAAGAGACACAAAAAGAAACTCAGCCTGAGAATAACCAGATGTTAGTCTAAGCTCTAAGGTCTGAAAAAAATAAGTCATGAAAATGTGTGAGCCGGGCTCGGTGGCTCAGCCTGTAGTCCTGCGCCTTGGGAGGCTGAGGTGAGTGGATGGCCTGAGCCCGCGGGTTCGAGACCCGCCTAGGCAGGCGAAACCTCATCTCTACAATAAATAAAAAAATTAGCTGGGCGTGGTAGCGCGTGCCTGTAGTTCCAGCTACTCGGAAGGCTGAGGCAGAAGGATCGCTGGAGCCCAGCAGGTCGAGGCTGCAGTGACCGGAAGTGGCCACTGCACTCCAGGCTGGGCGACGGACTGAGATGCCAACTCAAAAAAAAAAAAAGAAAATTTGTGACATATCCCCGTAGAAAAGAGTCATTCTTCTTTCTGTGTGTTAGAAATGCAAACATCTGAATACATGCTTGAATTTATCTTATATCAGACAATGCGGAAATGGATGGAGACTCACTTCTGTCAACATATCGACCTCCCTAGATTTGAACCTTGAACCCGGAATTCAGCGTCACGGCCACATCTGAAGGAGTCACCCCAATTGCACGTGGCTATCTTAATACAGTCCTATCAACTGTGGGGCTGGAGTCATTTCAACCTGGGTAAGTTTCGAGTTTCAGTTCAATCTGCATGAGCTCAGCCATGAAATAGTCATGCTTTCCTCTTGAGAGTGTGGAATGGTAGACAACTTGTCTTTTTGGAGAAAAAAATGTAAAAATAAATAAATAAAATATCCTTTATGTTTGAGCGATCAGGAGAGACAAAAAATGGGGTCATTACAGCAGTGAGGACAAGGGGAAGATCACCTGGTATGTCAGTGACTGGTCACTTTCCTGTATTCTCATTGGAAGGGAGCTTTTAGACAGAGCAATTAACATAATTTCCCATCCTCTTTTCAAGTTTACTTCTTGATGGATGGATTTAAGATGTTAAACAAAATTCTCTAATGGGTTAGAAAGTCTTCGAGATCACCGCACAAATTACCACTTCCACCTGGCAGGGTTTGCTGCTTTTAATCTATAAACCTTCAATCCTCACCACAAGGCAGGGGGCTATATCCTCAGAAGGAGGAACATCAGAAGCCATAATTAAAAGCGGCAATGATATGTGTGTGGCAGAAGGAAGCACTATTCGTGGGATCAGCATTGCCTGAAAAAAAAAAAACAAACCAAAAAACCCTCCTCCTTCATATTTGAATACAATTAATGGAAAGTCAGAAACAAAGTCACCAGGCTGACTGGGATTTGAGGGGCTGGACTTCATTAGAAGTTTCTTGAAAATAAAAATAATTCATCATAAGCCCTTCACTTCAGCTGTCAATATTCAAAATGGAAATGTGGCAGATGCAGCAGGCAGCCTAGACAGAATCAAATATTCAAGCCATCATTACTAAGATGGAAATGTGACCGCAGCAGTCGGCGCAGAGCTGAGGCAGGCAAAGGGGCCGTCGAGGTTCCTGGAATGGATGCCCTCCCATCCCCTGTGCCCAGAGGGGGTCCTGTCTGGTTAGGTGCTCTGAGAATTTTTGAGCTGGGCTGTGAAGAGGCACGATGAGCTGCCTGGAGAGAAAGGCAAGCACAGCTTGAGGAGATGGTGAGGTCCCCAGGGCAGCACTGGCCACTGTCACTGGCAATGAAGCTCCTCCCAGACATGATCAAACTGCCATATTTTACAGATTTTCAAACACACTATATTGACTGGGCATGCTGGCTTACGCCTGTAGTCACAGCTAGTCAGAAGGCCGAGGCAGGAGGATCATCTGAGTCCAGGATATTGAGGCTGCAGTGAGCTATGATCACACCTCTGCCTCAGTGACAGAGCAAGGCCCTGTCTCTTTAAAAACAAACAAACAAACAAACACTATATATTTGACATTTCCACCTCTGTAAAGTCAATGGGAGGTGGTCATGGTTAAATGTTCTTGCTTCCTCGTGAGTGAACTTGGTGATACGCCATGACTTCAACTGCGTTATAGGCATCACCTGACAAAAGTGTCAGGCCTTTGGGAAAGGGACCTCAAAGCCACTGCAGAACCTCTCAGTGTACCATGAAGAGAGACCCTCCGCAGATCAGAGATAAGAGAGACCACGTAGGACCAGTCACAGGGTCCCTGAGGACTTGAGTGCTCCCACATTCGATGCTCTGGATCTTGAGTTAGGAACCCGTTGTCTTGGTTGTTACCTGTTATCATCGACCAGACAGCCACCACCCCTCAGTGTTTTAACTCATCAAGTATGTAAGGACCAGGTGAATAAAAATGTAAGCCCTGATTTTCATCTGCAAACACTCCGTGTACACAACCTGATAAGACCAAAGAAATGCCAGTGTCAACACTTGCAAAACAGTTATCAGGGCTGGGAGACCACGAGTGTGTCCACCGAGGCCCCAGGACACAGAGGACGATGCTGTGTAGAAACCACCTGTGTCGAGGGGGCCTAGGATGTGTAGAAACCACCCGTGTCGAGAGGGGCTAGGCTGTCCCTGTTTATACCAAAAGGTCCACCCCCCAGGAGCCCTGAGTCCTGGCAAAGTGGACACCAGTCACCCAGTCATCAGTGACTCTGAGGGATGAAGCCGTGGACTCTGACCACAGTCCAGGGAAGTCACCTGTTCACTTTTGAGTGGTTTCTTTTCTGTGTATTCACAAGAGTGACATATGGCAACATATGCCCAAATTAGTCCTAAGATCACCTTCTGCAAGCATGATGACCTCCTCACTGCAATGTGGTAAGAAGCAGTTGACTGAGCCTAATGGGTGCTGATTTTGCAATGAAACAGCGTATCATGTCCTCACCCGTGTCTCCTATACAGTCTGGAGGGCTCACTTCTAACCAGAGCAATTTAGTGTTGAATAATAAAAGACTTCTTCCTCAGATCTTTCATATTACACCACTTTAAATACTCACCCACCCCCCTTCATCCAAGAGAGGATCACGGTATTAACAACAAGTGTAGACAACAGGAAGAAAAGTGAAGATGTGTGGACAAAGTCAGCCAAGGGAAAAAGACATGTTTTTTATAACAACCGTGACTGACATTAATACAACCCTATGCACTGGGTGTTTTTCTCCTTTTTTCAGGCACGAAGGAAGTAAGTCATGTGCACGAAGGCATGCAGGTTGTCTGGAGCCAATGTCCTGAGCCCCAAGACTCCAGCCCTTATGGTCCAGAAGAAAACGTTTTTCCTAAGCCACGGGCTTTGCCTGGGAGGAGCCACTGAGTCCATCTCCAAAGGGAGCCTTCTTTCTGCTAATGGAGTTTCCTATCAATACTCAAGCAGTGCCCATCAATACTTGCTACAGGAGAGAAAGGAGAGAAGCTCGCAACTGCTCATCTGCTATGCACGGAGTGTGTCGCAGACACGTCACACAATGCTCGCAGCCACTCAAAGCAGATAGTATTTTCTCTCTTTGTGGATAAACAAACTGAGACTCGGAGAGGTGGAACAGCTCAGCCACATCCTAGCGGTAGTGAGCGGTGGGGTTGGAATGCAAAGTGAAGTCCATCTGTCTCTGCAAAGTCTGAGGTCTTTACATCACATCAGTGGTCCTCAGTCAGGGTCTTCAAACAGCACTCAGAGTGATGAGTTGGAAGATTGGTGTGTGTGTGTGTGTGTGTGTGTGTGCGTGTGTGCGTGTGTGTGTGTGTGTGTGTATGTGTGTCTCCATTTCACAGCACTTTTTAAATTACTGGTTATGAAGACGAAACTTCTCTTTTGATGTGAACATTTACAATTGAAAGATGTTTTCAGACTTTGGCTTTTGAAACCAGCATTGCTCAAAATGGAGCCCATTTAAAGGAATTTTTGCATGACTCAGACTTGAGACTTGGAGCACCATAGCCACTGCCCTAAACAAGCTGAGGGAGACCGTCTGGTGCCTCCTCACAGGGTCTGTGCCTCTGACCCAACTGTGTGGGGGAAGAATGACCCATTGAGCAGTTCACTGCACTCAGGCTTTCTAGTTTGTGGTAACACTCATTTGCAGAACAAATAAAACCCAGCACTTCACACCTACCTCCATCACCACAGAGAGGATTATCTGCTTTTGTAGAAAACTGTTTGCTTAATCAAAACCCAAAAATGACATGATTACTAAATTGCTTTGCATTTTGCTGGGCAGCAGGATCTGTCACGTCAACACTAATTTATTTTTTCCAGAGGGCAAAAGTGTCATTCTCAAAAGAACAGGGATTTGGTTTTGCAGTCCTTTCTTCGGTGTAGAGAACCATTCCTGCTCGCTCCCCCAGGAGGATTGTTGGTTTTAGCTGCAGGAGCTGGAGGCTGGCCTCATCCAGCCCACTGGTCACATTGCAGCCTGCTCAGTCTTGACTCCACGGGATTCTGTCTGGTGTCCAGCCCAGCCCTTCCCCTCCCTGCGTGGGGTCTGCTTTTCATGTCGGGTGACTAACTTAGGTTCATGGCTTCCAGTAGAGCAATGTAGGGATGCTTTCAGCCAACTGTGTTTCATGAGTTTGCAAGTTTCTCCATTTCTTATAGGAGACAGAGTGGGGAGGGCCAGCCTGTAAAAAGGATGTCACAGTGATGAACTTCATAGAATTTTAAGTTGAAGGGTGCCTGGGTGTGGCCTGCTGAGCTAGAAATCACACACTCATGGCATCTCCAGGCTCACCGAGCTCATGAAAACACGAATGTTTAGAAGACACAAATGTATAATCTCTAAAACATACCCTGTCACCTGCCTTTAAAGGAGCCCTCTTGAGGGGGGAGGTCTTTCTACAGCGTTTAATCTAGATCATTCCAGTGTGCAACACTGTAGGCCAGTCTGCAGCCTCCCTTCCTCCACTGTCAAGGGCTGAGAAGCAGCAACTCACCTCGAATCCAACACAGTGGAGGAGTGTGGTGCAGAACAGCCAGTGTCTCCACGGCTGTGGGCTCCCTAGGGAAGAGAGGAAGTCTTCCCCAGTCCCCAGGCTGGAGAGGCTGGTGTGTGGACCCTGCACTAAAGTCAACAGCTGGGCTGCCGGGGCCAGAGCAGGAGGGACGCTGGCCAGTCCCTGGGGAAGGTAGGAGCTGCACCCCATGCTGTGCTCTGTGGACACCCATCAGCATGGCCCTAGGGGAGATCAGATGTCTGGCATGAACGCACTGGGATTTAGGGGACGTTTTCAGAATGATGAGCAATGCAGAGACATCAGGTCTTCCGAGTCAGTGAGCCCAACCTGAAGGGACTATAGTGACAGACACTTAAATAAGAGCTTACTCGTGTTAAACCAAGTCTAGCCCAAAGCTGCCCCTTGTGTGTTTTGGGTTCGATCTAGAGGTTTCTCTGTCCCCTTCCACATGGTGAACTGCCACCCAGCCAGATGTGTAACCGGCTGTCACCTACTCTTGGGCCTATCACCTGCTTTTGGCCAAACCACAGTGGCCAACTGTTCAAACTGGGTTCATGTAAGGCAGATGTGAGCAGTACCCAGCTGCTTCTGTCCCTCACCTGCATTTCCTGTCACTTTCCTTCCTTCCTGTCCATAAACATTCCCTCACGAGGCTGCGCCTAGTTCTCCCTGAACCTAGTCTTAATTACACTGTTAACGTTAATGGGTCTTCAGTGTTTTAGTTTAGCATTAGCATGCAAGGATCAGCACTTACTCCTGAACCCGTGCGCTTTCAGCAAGGGCCAGTGAGAGCCAAAGTGGTAGTGGCAAAAGGGGTAGGCCCCATCTCCTGAGCGCCAGGGGGCAGAAGACGCTGCCCCAGGCCCGTCTCAACAAGTGACTGTTTCACTTTGCAGAATATTCACGTCCGATGGGTCTTGGAAGCCCTCGGTGTCCCCGCTGTACCCCAGCTGCCCGGTCCACCATTGGATCTGCTCAGGCGTGGCAGCAAGAGAGGAGGGAGACGCAGAGAGAGGCTCCTTACCAGTGGTCAATCCTGCACATGTCCTGGTTGTCACCAACTCCAGGCGTGCTCAGCAGCATAGTCGGGCTGATCCCTCTGTACAACTGCCATGAACACTGCCCCCAGCGCAGTCATTTTACACTTGAAGACACTGAGTGTCTGACCTTTTAAAGTTCATCCCCTAAGCTAATAGTGGGTTTGAAAGTGAAAGCCAAGACATCATTTTCCTTGAATTCACATCATCCAGACCCACCCCCGGGGCTCTGACGCCAGCAGAGGGCAGTTAAATTCCCCAATGGTTCCTCAGGGCTGACGGGATGGACATGCTGTTACACCCATAGGCTCTCGGTGCACTTGGCCTAAAACATCCAGACAGTAGACACATGAACCATACACACTCCTGAGCTCGGCTCACCTCCCAATCATGCTGAGGCTGTCACCTGCCGACCACCTCACCTGCAGCCGCCTTCCCCGGGTCTCTGCCTGGGTCCTGCCTTTCTTTTTTTCTGCCTGAAATGTTCTTCTTCCTGCTCAGTCTCCAAGAATCTCTGCTCACCCTTCCAGATTTGGTTTGAATATAGGATTCCCCTGGCTCCCCGCCACTTCCCATCCCAGCTGAGTTCCAGCGCTGGCATTCCAGGCTTCCCAGCTGGCAGTGCACACACGCTGTGGAGGTGTGGGGCTCCATCTCCTGTTTCCTCCTCGACGTCACCTCCCCACCGGCCCAGGGCTCTTACTCTGAACGTCGTCATGACGTTGGCCAGGATGCAGTTGTAGGCAGTGGGTCTGGAGGAGTGTTGATCAAGTGGCAGAGGGCCGAGCTGCTCCCTGAAGTCTCATCACTGAACTTTGCCGGAAGGAAGCAGAGATGGCAGACATGATTCAATGTTTCCTCTGCCAGGCGGGGTCCTTATGTGTCACACGTGTTAGCTGCCTGGTGCAAGTATTACTCTCGTGGCCACCGCAAGCTGTCTCGGCCCTGACTCTCAGAACTCTGGAGGTGCAGGAACTGGCTCTTTGTGGTGGAGCCTACTCCAGGGTGCCTGGCTGTGCCACAGCCCTGGCCTGCCAGCATTCACAGGGTGGCTCCCACGAGACAGAACCATGACATGCAGCATGTGCTGGAGAGAAAGTCACGCCGCCTGGATGGAGCCCACAGGACTGGCAGAGTCCAGGGAAAGGGAGTCTAGCCATGCCAGCATGCAGCAAACCACGTGCACAGGGTCACAGGGCACATGGGTGGTTCACCAACACATCAGTATCCTGCTTTACTGTGAATCATCATTGAAATCTGGTGTCAACTTATTTTACATTCAGCTTTTTTCTGAAAGTGATGCTCATCTTCAAAGGAAACAAAAAGAGACATAAATACACAACACCCCCTTACGTCGAGTATCACAACCAAAAGACCACCTAAGCCCTAATTCTAGGAGCAAGAGGGATGTTGGTCTTGGTACCGATGAACCTTCTCTCTGGACCGCCTGAGTCCCCAAGTCCTCCTAAGAGAAGGAGCACACAACACTGCACCAGAAATGCTGTGTGGAGACAGAGGAGCCCAGTGCTGGCAGGCGTTCTTGTTTCTTAATGGACTGTATCACGTGTTCAGTTACAATCAAACAAAGGCTCGCATGTTATGATATATGACAAGACAACACATGCATGAACTCAGACCTCTCCCCAGATACCCGGAGAGAAGAAAGGCCCTGAGGATGGAGTCACCGTGACCCCTGGAAAGAATGTCCGGGACTCCTAGGATCAGTCTCTCATCCAACATAATGACTGTGCCCACTGGGCAGCAGGCCGCCTTCCCCCCAGCCAAGGCTCTTCAGCTTTTGGATGGGATGCAGCCAACTCTGCCCACAGAGACCAAGAGGGAGAGACAGAGCACCAGAGAACCCCCAAGCACAGAAGAAAACCCCCCAAGCCCTGGAGAAAACCACCAAGCCCTGGAGAAAACCCCAAGTGCAGGAGAAAACCCTCCAAGTTCACTCACCCCACATAACCCAGCATCCACAGCGGCCATTGGGCTCTGGAAAAGGAAACTGCCCGGAGAGGCCTGATGGACTGGATGATCAGTGGCTGGGTGCCTGACTGGGACCTGCAGGACTGAGTTGTTAGGGAGAATGACACAGGGAAGCCCTGCAACAGCCCTGTGAGAAAGAAGAGAAAAGTCGCTCCGTGGGCCAAGCCCACAGAGGAGACATGCGTGTAGGGCGACCCACTCAGCGTGGCCATCTGCATTGAGGAAGAGGAGGGGAGCCCACATTGCCAGGCCAGAGTCCCTGAGCAGACACCCTGACACTCAAGTCCCTGATGCCCCATGCTCTGACGCCCACGTCCCAGATCATGGGCTTCCCCGGCTACTGTGGTTCTTCCCTGTTATGCTGCCCTGTCGTTCTGGCTTGTGTGTGCACATGTCCTTACATACTAATCTTTTCCCAGTCACCCGTGCTGCCCTATGTGCACACGTACTCACATACGATCACTTTCCCAGTCACATGTGCCTCCCTGTGTGCACACATGCTCACACACTCTCCTTTCCCAGTCACACCTGCTATCCTGTGTGCACATGCCTTCACATACTAACCTCTTCCCAGTCGCACGTGCTGCCCTGTGTGCTCATGCTCTCACAGACTCTTCCTTCCCAGTCACATGTGTTGCCCGGTTTGCATACATGCTCACATGCTATCCCTTCCCAGTCACACACGTTTCCTTGTGTTTACATGTGCTCATATACTCCCCCTTCCCAGTCACGCCTGCTGCCCACACGCCTGCAGCATCTCCCAGTATAACATCCACGACTAGGAACATTGTCCTCAGGCACAAACCCCCCTGCCCCCTGTGGACCTGGGCAGGCAAGGCGTCCATGGCGTTTCCCCACGAAGTGCCCCTTTGCACGTCTGTGCCTTGTGCTCGGCAAGCCAGACGCCTCCTTCTCGTCCTTCACGGCCTCGAGTGACCCTGGCAGAGGGGCCAGGTTTCAACCCTGGTGACGTCACAGCTGTTGTGTAAAGCATCACCAGGAAAAGATTCATGCTTCTGCTAGAACTAAGCTCTCAACTTAGTCCATGAAACTCACTCCCCTCAAATCCATTCCAAACGCATGACTCCCAGTAAAGATTGTCATGTCTCAGCTCAGTTGGCCCCTTTGAATAAAGGCACGCCTTCTGTATACATCTACAGTGCCTCTATGGAAAGAAGGTGCTATTGACAGATAATATAGGATATATAGTACAATTGATATATTATAATATGATACATTATATATAAGATAAATCCAAAATACACAGCATTGTGCCAACAGCCTAGTAAAAGTGGCAGTGATGAGCAAAGAAAGAGACTTAAAAATCTGAGTGTGAATTAGACCCTGACCAATGGGTCCATAGTTCTGGCTGCACACCGTCAACAAACTAAAACGAGTCTCCTCCCCCATGCCCCGATGCTGGCTACCTATGGAAGTTCATGGACAAACTGCCCCACGGCGCTCTGAGCCAGGAGCTCCCTTCTTCATCCCTGGAATGGCCTGTCTGACGCTGAGGTCTCTGGGGTTATTCATTAGTGAGCTCCTGCTGTCCTGAGGGGTGGGGCGGGTGTTTGCTCTTCAGTCTCATTTAGCCTTGCTGGGTTTCAGGCTCCTCACCTGGAAAATGAAGGCATCAACTGGGTATGGTGGCTCATGCCTGTCATTCCAGCACTCTGGGAGGCTGAGGTGGGAGGACCACTCGAACCTAGGAGTTTGAGACCAGCCTGGGCAACATTGCAAGACCTCATCTCAACAAAAAATTTAAAAAAATTATTCAGGCCTGGTGGTGCACACCTGTAATCCCAGCTACTTGGGAGGCTGAGGCAGAAAGATCACCTGAGCCCAAGAAGTCAAGGCCATGGTAAGCCGTGATTGTGCCACTGCACTCCATCCTGGGTGACAGAGTGAGACCCCAGCTCAAAGTAATAACAATGTTTTTAAAAAACAAAATTGAAGGCGTCGTTTTACATGGTCTCTAAACTCCTTCCAGTGCAAATCTGTGAATTTGAAATTCCATTTGAGAAAATACAGCTGAAGGCACTGGAGGCAGGATGCAGGTCGAGTGGGAGAACTGGTGACAGCTGAACCAGACAGCGCTTCCCAGCATGGAGCTGGCCAGGTGTGCTGGACTCTGGCTCCACACAGTGGCAGGGAGGGGAGCAGGGACACACAGAGCCTCCCCCACTCGACCCTGCTGCAGGGCTTCTGCTGTTGGGGAAAGGGCTTTCTTTCAGCTGTGGCAGATGTGTGGTTTCAGGGACGCTCCTGAAAAATGTCCCCAAGAGCCTCCTCTAGCTGCCAAATCAGCTCTGACCAGGCAAACTGCAAAGAAGAGAAAGCCCTCACAGAACAGCAGAGGGGCTGACAGAGCCTCCAAAAAGCACTGGAACTCTCCGAAAGTGCAAACTCCATGGGGCTGGGGATTCTTGATCTTGCCATGTCTCCCTCCACCCCCAAGGTCACAAAGTCCTGGTGAAGGCCAGCGCCGGCAGCTGATGGAGCCAAGACAGTGGAGCCGGGAGAGAGGGTACACACGCCTCCCTCTCCCTGGGCTTTCCGAGTGGGCAGTATCTATCCCACATAGCCCTCGTTCATTGCAGTAGCTCAAGTGCATGAAGTCTGTCCACAGGAGCCACACGTCACTGGTCACTTGCAGGAGCTCTGGGAAGCTGGAGCCCAAGACAGGCGATGGCCACATCATCACTGTGGATGGAGGCACCTGCTGTCACATTTCACGGTCGAGAGCCCACGTCCAAGGTCCCACCAACCACTCGCTTCCGTCCTCTGATGCCACAGAGCAGGAGAGGCGATGCCCACTGCCTCCACCTCCCTCCTCGGGCAGCAGCAGCCCCTGGGACTGCCCACCAGCCTGCGGGTCTTTAAGCTGTGTTGTGGCTTCACACAGACCCTGCAGTCAATGTCTCTGCACAGATGGTCTGAGTCCCTGAGCCAAGAGTAAAGTATTTACAATTTTAACACATATAGCCAGTTGGCCTCCAAAAATAAGGCCCAGGGAGCCTCCCCAATGTCAACTGCGAGTGTCTGTCTGCACAAACCCTCAGTGACATGAGACCAGTGTCACCTCACTCTCGACAGATGCGTGGCAACTGACATGACGTCATGTTAATGAACACTCCTCAAAGTGTGAGACTGAGCATTTTTCAATGCCTAGTGGCCACTAGTGATCTTCTTTGGGGAAGTATCTTGGATCACTTCCCCGTCTTTTCCATGTTTCACTCCTTGTTGATAGGTGTGTGTGTTAGAGTCATGAGGCTTCCATTTGCCGTGTGTGTTAGTAATACCTGTTGCTCGTTGGACGTTTGTGTCTGAATTTGCATGCATCTTCCTGTCCAGATGGCTCTATTTTTACATAGTAATGCCGTCGGTTCTGTCTTTTATGTCTTCTGGATCCGGGCCGTGCCTTCTGTACCCCAACACCCCAACATTATTCATACACTTCTCTGTTTTCTTCTTGCATTGTGTGGTTCCGTCATTGGGGTGAAGCTGTGACCCCCCCCCCAGACTTCACTTTGGAGGAAAGAATGAGGGCAGAGACATCTGACCTGTGGCATTCTCTTGCTGCAGCTGTAAGACGGCAAGAGAGCCGTGGATTTTTTTTTTTTTTTTTTGTGTTGTATTATAAATATTTAACCCAGAA
>CAUYQG010103938.1:0-23957 GCA_963574415.1 Tarsius wallacei
CGCTACCACGCCCGGCTCATTTTTTGATTTATTGTAGAGATGAGGTTTCGCCTGCCCAGGCGGGTCTCGAACCCACGGGCTCAGGCAATCCACTCACCTCAGCCTCCCAAGGCGCAGGATTACAGGCTGAGCCACCGAGCCTGGCTTACACATTTTAAGAAAGGAAAAAACTATATTAAAGTTATAATGCTCAATATACACCGATATACTCAATACTCAATATATACTGGTAACAAAAGATGAATACAGATCACATTTGATTTCTACAACTTCTACAATTATAAGAGGTGCTCAAAGTGGTTACCATCAGTGTCCAGCTAGTTCTGATTATGACGAACTATGGCAGGACTTGTCAGGCGAGGTCTCCCAGATCTTCCCTTGCACACATAGTCCCTTGCACACATAGTCCCCTGTACACATAGTATCACTAATGCATGCAATTGTTAGGTGTATTGGAGGTTCTGTTGCACACTCACACCTCCCTTGTCATCCTTCCACAACATTCTTGAATTTCAAATACCACTTCAAAATGGTCTTGTGTTCCTCGAATGACACCTGTGCTTCCACCATTTTCTTTGACTATCCTGCCTGTCACGTGGTGATGCTAGCATTCATTTGATTAATGCCATTTTTTGAACAAACGTCATACTACATGTTGCTACTGTAATTCAATTCAAGTTTGAAAAGTAATACATAGATAACATCTCTTAAAACGTGTATACTTCTTTTTTGCACTACCGGCATCTCTTAAATCCATCCATTTCTCCTCATCATCACCGCCACCTTCTAATAGAAGCCATCCCCTTCTCTGATCTGAACTACTAAGTGACCTATTCACTGGTCGTCTTATTTCCTTTCTTATCCTATTGTATTCCCCATGTTGTTTGTGTTCTCTGAAGATTAATCATGAAAAGGCATAGTTGTTCCTCCACTCCATATTCTCTCTCTCTCTCATACATCTTTCAATGACTTCCTGCTGCTACCCTACACACCTTCATATGGTTCATCCCCTACTTACCCCTACAGCCCAGGTTTTCCTCATATAGCTCTTTCTCTCTTTGCCTTGCTCCAGGTGCTCTGGCTCCCAGCTCTTTGAACACTTCATACTCCTTTCTTCCCCGAGCCTCTGCTATCTTACTGTCCTAGGCAGTGCTCTGCATCATGCTTCCACCTGCCTTCCCCCTAATTAATATGACTTGCCCTTCCATTCTGATCTTAGGCTTCATTTCCTTAAATTTGACCCCTAGCCCATGTCAAGATCTTCTGTCATAGGTTCCCTTTCTTTTCCTTTTCAGAGCATTATCTCAGTTTTTTTGTTTCTTTTTTTTTTTTGAGTTGGAATCTCACTCTGTTGCCCAGGCTGGAGTAGCGTGGTACACTCACAGCCACCCTAGCATAGACCTGCTGGGCTTAGGCGATCCTTCCGCCTCAGCCTTCCAAGTAGCTCGAACTACAGGTACATGCTTCCATGCCCAGCTAATTTATTTATTTATTTATTGTAGAGATGAGGTCTCACCAAGTTGCCCAGGCTGTTCTCAAACCCATGGGCTCAGGTAATCCCCTCACCTTGGCCTCCCAAAATGCTGGGATTACAGGCCTGAGCCATCACACCCAGCCTCAGTTTTTAATTACACAGTAATGTCATGATTGCTATCTATTCTTTCATTAGACTGTGAACTCTGTGAAGTCAAGAGCCTTCTCTGTTTAGCATACCACTGTGTCCCAGCACAAGGCACAGGGAAAGTTACATGGTAAATATCTGTTGAGGCAATGAATAAATGGATATATGAATGAATGAATAACCCAAATTACCTTCTTGAAATCACTTACCTCCCTGAGTTTTGCCAAATGTTTCATGCGTTGAGGTGAGAGCTAGTATCCCATGTTGTTAAGAATGTAAGTTTCAAGTCAGAATACCCTTGTTAGAATCTTCTAAATAAATTTAACTTCCCTGTACCTCATGTGCCTATCAAGCAAAGTCACATAGGTCAGTGGGTTAAATGAAATATACCTTGACATAGTGACTTTTCATAGTGAGAGTCATTAAATGGTAGTTACAGCAATGATTGAGAAGGGCCAAAGAACTGGAGAGGGACTTTGGTAGCTTTGGTGATGATGATGGTTGTCATCACTGTCCTCATATAAATAGAACAGAACATGGAACCATACTTGTTGCATTATTCTCTGGCCATTGTAATTACAAGTGCAAGGAGAATTGCTCTACTGGTGCTGCATCTGCCTATCTCCTGTCAGTGAGAGGACCCTGGAGGTCATTCACAAATCTGAGTTTCTGGCAGTTACCTTATCTTGTTTACTTTAGTTTAGTCTAATTACTTGAGTGATAGTCAGCACCCTGATACTGCTTTTCAGTGCCCATACCAACATCACACATAATTAAAATGACACTAGGTGGAGATCAGAGGTTGCTGTTTTGAGTCCTTATACTGATAACTTAAGCTGACCTCATACTTTACACAAGAGGAGCAAGTTGGGACTCTTAGGAGATGCTAACTTGTTCATCCCAGCAAGAAGAGCAAGAATGGGAAAAGAGGAGAAAAAAGGAGAGGGTCATAGAACGTTAGCAGTGGAAGGGACCTTAGCAGCAAATGTTTCAGAGTAGAAAGTATATAGTGGGCATCTTCCACTCTCCATTTTGCACCTTTGGCTTACATCATTATTCCACCAAGGCATTGTTTACTGTTGGCCTCAGCCTTCTCTATATGACCCTCTAGGTAGTAACAGCTAATTGAATGGAGTGGACACTCAGTAAAAAACCTATTTGCTATCTATCTCCCATCTTGTTATCTTCCCTTACATATGAGATATCCCATTATAGAATTTCATTATATTTTTTGTTCCTCAGTAGAAAATCAATCTGTAAGATGAAGACAGGTTTTTTTTCCCCAAATAGAAACTACCTACCTTTTCTGCCATAGCCTTTGCCATTTGAGTGGGACCTCATAGTGGAATAATCAACTTAGTGATTTTTTACAGTCCTTTTTAAGGGATCATGTGTATTAATTCCAAGATCTATTAAAATAATCAATATACATGCTGTTTCGTATTATGAGCCAATAATTTGCTAAATTAGATGTATTCGTATAAAGATCTACGATTAGGGACTGCCACAGGAAAGACTGTGCAACTACCAAGAGATGTGACAGTTTTGCCATGATTTTAGATACTACCTACTTTCCAGTGGGTACAAATCCCAGCTAGAGACAGGTTTTATTTTGGAGGCATTTTGGTAGATATGGCTACTTTTTCTAAATACCTAAGATATTTGAGATATTTGAGATCATATGATGGTATATAGTATGGTCACTTTCAGTGGGGGAAATACAAATATATCTCACATTCTCAGACACTTAAACACATATGCAAGCATGCTCAAGACTATATTTATAAAAATAATGGGGCAAGTATTTCAGAAGTATAATAGTCTCGTTATTTTTGGTGCTTGTTGTCATGTCTGAGAAATATTTGCTTACCGAATATGAAATATCTAGTGTTCCATGTTATATATCCAAGGATCCGTCATAAAAGTAGTCAAGTTCCAACATGTACATGTTAGTATACAGAGAGAAGTCTTGCGGGTGATATTTGGTGGCTCCCAAAGGAAGGTTTTAGATCTTTAAAGCTAATCACATTCCAATTCAGCATCACAGGTATGAAGCACTCTAAGTGCCACAAAGATAGTTTTTTATTTTTTTTTTACCTCTGTCACTTGTGCATTAGGTGGATTTGCTACTGAGACATTTTTAAATTCATCATCATTTCAGGAATAGGAGTCAAACTTTGGGGCACATTTGCCTTGTGCTGAGCACCGGGCTGGCATGTTCATCTGTTCACTCATAGTCTTTTTTTTTTTGAGTTGGAGTCTCACTCTGTCGCCCAGACTGGAGTGCAATGGCCGCTCCCGGCCACTGTAGCCTCGACCTGCTGGGCTCTGGCGATTCTTCCACCTCAGCCTCCCGAGTATCCAGAATTACAGGCACACACTACCATGCCCGGCTGATTTTTTGATTTATTGTAGAGATGAGGTCTTGCCAAGTTGCCCAGGCGGGTCTCAAACCCGTGGGCTCAGTCAATCCACTCACCTCAGCCTCCCAAAGCTCAGGATTACAGGCTGAGCCGCTGAGCCCGGCACTCATAGTCTTTACTGCCTGTATTACTTTGCTAGGGTGGAAATAGCAAAGTGCTATAGACTTAGTGGTATAAACAACAGAAATTTATTTTCTCATAGTCCTGGAGGCTAGAAGCCCAAGATCAAGGTGTTGGCAGGGTTGGTTTCTTCTGAGGCTCCTCTCATTGGTTTGCAGATGCTCCCTTCTTGTTGTGTCCTCACATGGGCTTTCCTTTGTGCATACAAACTCCTGGCAACTCTTTGTGTGTCCAGATTCTCTCCTCTTAAAAGGACACTAGTCAGCTTGAATGAGGGCCTACTCTGAGGGTCTCACACTTCAGTGCCTCTTTAAAGCCCCTGTCTCCAAATAGAGTC
Organism: Tarsius wallacei; assembly: GCA_963574415.1. NCBI lineage: Eukaryota > Metazoa > Chordata > Mammalia > Primates > Tarsiidae > Tarsius > Tarsius wallacei. The sequence goes on from CAUYQG010103938.1 coordinate 4,502, forward strand.
ACATTCAAAGGTGCTGGAAATTACAGTTTCAACACATGAATTGTGGGGGGACACAATTCAGCCTATAAAACAGAGTGCCTTGGCTCCTGTGCCAGGCTTCAAAGGCTGAAGGAAATACAAAGTTCCTCTTCTGTGGAGTGTAGTTTGAGAGAAAGAAATGGACAATAAGCCTTAAAATCAATATTTGATGGCCAATTAACATTAGTTCTATGAAATAGAATGGATTTAAATTGAGCATTAGAGTAGCTAAGAGTTCTTTTTTTTTTTTTTTTTGTTTGAGTTGGAGTCTCACTCTGTCGCCTAGACTGGAGTGCAGTGGCAGCTCCTGGCCACCGCAGCCTCAACCTGCTGGGCTCCGAAGATCCTTCCGCCTCAGCCTTCCAAGTAGCTGGAACTACAGGCGCGTGCTACCATGCCAGGCTGATTTTTGATTATTGTAGAGATGAGGTCTCGCCAATTTGCCCAGGCGGGTCTCAAACCCATGGGCTCAGGCAATCCACTCACCTCATCCTCCCAAGGCGCGGGACTACAGGCTGAGCCACCAAGCCCGGCTAGAGTTCTTTAAGAAGAAACATTTAAGCCAAGAACTAAAAGATGATAGTAATTTTTTAAGATCACTTTTATTGAGTGCTTCCTATATTCTAGGTTCTGTTCTCAATGCTTTATACATTTTTTTCATTTAATATTTACTACCATATGAGGTGGATACTGTTGTTTTCCCCATTTTACAGATGATGAAGGTAAGGCACAGGTCTGTGAAGGAGCCTGTCTTTAATCACACAACCAGTGAAACAGATTGACTCAAGAGCTGAGACTCTTAACCACTAGGCTAAGGAAGAAGAGTTTGCTGATTAAGGAAATGAACAACACATGTGAGGGTCCTGACTCAATAAAGAGCATGATTCCTTCCAGGAAAGGAAAAAGGACAGGTAGGAATGAAGCAAAATGACCAAAGAGGAGAGTAGTACAGAGGAGTTTTGTAAGTGGATCCTGAAGAACTTTGAAGTAGTATTTCAGGTTTTGTCCTATATTTTAAGAGCAATAGGAAGCCACAGAAATATGTTACACAAGAGAATACTGGGATCAGTTTTATTTATTCAACATCCTTATAGTTGCTGGGCAGAGCACTGACTGTGGTAGTACATGAATGAAGCCAGGAGGCCAGTCAGGAGGTGATTGCAATCATCAAGATAAGAGGCAATGCTAGGGGGGGATCTAAAGAAAAATATATGGGGTTAACATATATTTTATAAGTGAAATCCTTAGGACTTGGTGGCAGATGTTAGGAGAAGGGGAAATGGAGGTGCTGTGAATGACTCTTAGATTTCTGGCTTAGCAGTGGGCGAGGAGAGGTACTATTTACCAAGAGAGAGAAAAGTTAAGTTTGGGGATGGGGCAATGGAGAGTTCAATTTTTGACATGTTGAATTGAGACTCCTTGATGACTTCCACATGGAGATCTCACATGGATATTTAAGTCTGGTGATCAGGGAAGAAGGAGAGGCTGGAGATATGAAAGTGTGTGTCATCAGCATTTGGAGGGTATTGAAAGCCATGGGACTGAATGGGAGCAACTGGTAGAACTGTGCTCCTAGGGAAGATAAGAGAATATAGAACTAAACCCTGAGGTTTGCCAAAATGTAGAAATTAGGCGAAAGAAGAGTCGCAAAGGAGACTGAGGAGTATCCAGAGAGAAAGAAAGAATGCCAGGGAACAAGGCCATCCTAGGAGTCAAGTGCAGGGGTCAGTGGTGTTTCTGAGGAGGAGTGGCCAGCTATGCCAGGAGCTTCTGTTAAGAGGTCTAGTAAGATGGAGCCAAAAAGTGTTCACTGATTTTGGCAAAATGGTGGTCATTCATGGCCTTGTTAATACCTTTGCCATTGGTAAAATGTTTGCTTTCCTAATATTGAGAGCGGGTGAAGATAAAAAAAATCTGAAGCTAGTTGCCACAAAAGAAGTGAAGTGGTCTTTTCTAAATTGTCACCTTTTTCACAATACAACTGAAAGTTGCAGGCATATCCAGTATTTGCCTCAGACACCACTCTGACTAGCATTCCAAACTTTGTATTTTTATTTGGATTATAAACTGAATATATATTATATATAAAATATATGTGTGTATGTATATTCATATACATTGCATCATTACATCACTATCTGTCTCACTATCACTAGTAAGTTCACTGGATTCACTTTCGACCTCAGAAATCTCATAGCGTATATTTCTTCATTTTCCATAATTATGGTAAATTATTTTTAACATTGAAGTATGAAAGCCCTGAGATAGCAAAATACAAGTATATAATACTAATCACAACAAAAATGACCAACTTGCAATTTTTATCAACTATGTAAATCAATAATAACATTGTACAGTCAATATCAGATAATTATCTCAACTTTCTCTCTCCTTGCCTCACTATTCATTTTCAAGCAAAATATAATAACACATACATATAACAACATTGCAGCATTCAGAAACAGAATGTGCAAAGATGTAAATTCATGTCAGCGGCAACCAGAAACAGAATTTGGAATAATGTAAATTCACATCTGCTATCACAAATGAGTTAAGAGCTATTTTGGTACATGATCTCACTGAATCTTAACAGCCACCCTACTGTTACTATTCCCATATTACAGATGTGAAGACTGAGACTCAGTAATGGGGACCTAGCTATGATTACACAGTTGTAAGTGGCCCAGCTCAGCTTTCAAAACCAAAGCTAGCTACTCCAGAGTTGAATCCTTCATTTTTTTTTTTTGCTCTCTTGGTAGTACTGATGCAGAAAAATAGCAAATGGTACTGCTGATTTTGTTTTATTTCCTTAAATTCAGATTAAAATGGTATGCATTTAAATTCTAAGTTGATTGCCTTCGAGAACAGTTCTGATTTCTCATCTCACTTGTGTCTCCTTCATGTAAACTTGGGGCTTTTGTTTCCTCATTTTTTAAAAAAGGGTTAGAGTAAACCATTTTCAAGGTCCCACCTAGCATTTTAAATCCTCCAGTATGAGAAACTTCCAAAAAGAAGCCCTGAAACACCCTTCTCAGTGCCACTCTGACCTTAGAGTTTTCTGGAACATGTTCAAATGCATTCATTTAGGAAAACTCTAAATGGAACTGCCTACTATGTGTAAAATCCTTTCTAGGCATATGCCTAAGCTGTTTCTCTACTCAGAGTGTTCTCTAGTCCCTCTTCTTTTGAGTCTCAAGTCTCAGATTTTCCCATAAAAGTCTTTCCCTCCTTCTTTAGCACATCACACAACACATCTCCTTAGATGAGAGTTGAGGGGTACATGTGTTGTCCCCTAAACTATTTGCCACCAAAAGGCAGGAAACCATGATTTTATTCCATCATTGTGTCTCTACAGGAAGTACTAGTATGGAGCTTTTGTCAAAAGATGTCTGTTGAGTTGAATTATTTGCAAATGATAAAAACCATAGTGAGTTATGAAAGCCCTAGGTCTTCAAACTTGAATCAGGTCTGTATTTTAACCAAGTGACACAAACACACATTTGGAAAAAAAAATGCAAAATGACCTCTAAAAATACCAGGCTCCTTCACATGATTACTGAGGCTGTAACCAATGTGCAAGTGTCTAAGAAGGCTTCTGACCTTTTGATTTGCTTCTAGTGCTGTTTTTCTCCTTGTTCCTTTACCCTTCACTCTTCAAGTTTTCTTGATTGAACCATTTCTCAATTTAAGCATTAGCATCGAAATACCACAAATTCACAAATACCTCCCACTTGGGCACAAAGGAAGGCTCTGCTTGTACAGTTTGGCCCTGGAGCTGAAGCACTAGGCTCCTTTAACACACTTAACCTGGCTCACACTTGGGTGCTAGGACCTCTGAGTTTGAAGGACAGGACCCTGGAAGCTAGAGCCTTTGTGAAAGACGCGGGTGTGGTTGACCCAGAAGGATGCGAAGGTTTTGATATGCAGAGAATGGCAAAGGTGCTGCAGAGGCTGAAAAGGTTTGGGTGTGCTTGGCATAAGTGATGGTTTGCAGATTCTGTTTGGCCTTTGCCTGTAACTGAGGGGGAGGCTGAGCATGGCTCTGAGCCCACCACCCTCACTTTATTCCCTACAGGTCCACACTGTTTCCTTTTATATGCTGGAGAGTCCTACAACATGAGCTTTTATTGGGGGAAAGAAGGGGGAAAGCTCCCTGGCTAAAAATATGTCTGCAATTGCCAGGGCTGGGGTAGGCTGTCCACGTGGTATCACAGAAGAGGGCAGGGCAGGCATACCTGGCGGGGAATCTTGTGCAGCAAATCTATCTGCAATTAGTCAACTCTAAGCGCTTGGCAGAGACCTATGTCCTGAGAAATGTGCACACAGGAAGACATTTGCATGAAGAAAGGGAAATGCACATGCAGACCCAATACATATACAAAGATAGAGGATTGCAGGGAGAGAGACACACTTACAAGAAGAAAGAGAGCCGCCCTCACACACAGAGAGGCATCAAGACTGAGGGAGAAACAGAGAGATAGCCATTGAGACACATATAGAGATAAGGAGAGACACAGAGAAATCATGAAGAGAAAGGAACAGGGGAGACTCACACACGGAGACTCATACCATGGCGCACATAGCTACACAATGACACAGAGAGATACAGAGTACCATACACACAGGTGCAACATAGGCTATAAAGGTCAGAGAATCAGAGAGAAACACCCAGACACACACTTGGGGGGTGGAAAGAGGCAGAAGAAACAGACATGGAAAGAGAGGCAAACACATCGGGAAAGAGGAAGTGAATTTCTGCATTTAAGTTGTGAGCCATTCTGCTCAAGGAATAAACACTTTAGAGTGGTTGTGATCCCCTTCACTGGCCACTGTCCCACACACCTCTCCACAGGTGAGCACCTGGCCGTGGGAAGTGTGATCCTGGTGGATAGGAATACATTTTTGCTCTCTCTTGCCCCCTGAACCTAGACGGGTACTCCAACTGGTGCTCAAATGCAGAACCAGTACTTGGTTGTAACAAAGGCAAGTGGGACCTTTCAGACTTGTTGAGGGGTGGTTGACTTAACCATGATTTCCCCCTTACTGGTTAACTTCAGAACCGAATTTTCTGTAAGAGGAAAGTAGTTTGAAATGATCGTATCTAGATGTTGAGCAGAATGTGGCATGTAGACTATATTGACTGGCAACCAAAATAATGAAATCCTCTTAACTAATAGCAGTGATAATCCTTGCATTTTATATTGTGCCTTTACTTTAACAAATAAATTTGCCTCTGTCATTGCATGTGATCTTTAGAATATCCATGGCAGAGGATAGGAGAAAGGAAGGGGAGAAAGAGTATTTACTTCTTTGTTTCACAGCAAGAACACTGAGACCCAGAGACAGGCTAGGAGACTGGGCTAGAATTTGCTCCCACGTTTCCTTACCTATAATTCTTCTGCAACTCCCCACAAGGCCAGAACCTCACTGGAGCTTGATTTGATTCCTTTTGAAGAAAGACTCTACAAAGTTCAATTATCTCATTATTTAATTATGCATTGTTGTTGTGATTTGTAAGGAAGGTAGCTGTTTGTTTAATTCAGAGGTATGCCCTGCATTTTCCGTCAGCAACTCTCACTAATTAAATATAAGGCTCAAAATAGGTTAAAGGTGCTAAACAATTACCTGTGTATTGAATATGATGTTCATATGTAAACATGGCCTGCAGATCACAAGTTCTGAAATGTATGTGTGCTTAATTAGACAAATGTGAGCCACAGGTTGACATAAATAGAAACTCCTCGATAAGTGGTAGTGTGTCACAGTGTTAGCTAGAAGTGTGATAGAAGAGAAGAAATTAATCGGTAACACATCTGAGTGTGTGTATTTCTTCTTGCAATTAGTTATCCTTTACCAGGTATTAAATGATTTACATCTATTTCAAACCTGTATCCATGGTAACCACAGTTTTTGCTTTAGGCTGAAGTCTTGTAGTAACTGAATGAAAATCCAGTATTGTTGATTCAGTCACTTGGTGGATATTAGTGGAATGTCAGATAGGTGCCCACATCTTGGCAAGGCACTGAGGGAAGATAGACAAATCAGCCGTGAGTTCTGCTCATAGATTAGTAAGGCAGCTCCTAGGGAGGGTGATCTATGGAAGACTCAAGGTAGGGAGGACCAAAGGTCCTAAGTGAAACTTCTGTAAAGAAGCTAAGGAAAAAAGAGGTCTCCTGTAGTTGAAGGGGCAAGGAATGATTTCTGAAACTTAAAAAGTTACTCATAAAGGACTCATATATAGAACATATAAGAAACTCCCAAAACTCTATGATATGATTGAACTGCAGGTGAAAAAAAACTTTATAGAAGAAAAAATGAACAATGAAAGTGGACAAAAGATATAAATAGACATTTCACTGAAGAGGATGAATGATGGCAAATCAGCACATGAAAAGATATTCAACATCACTATCCCATAGGAAAATGCAAATTAAGACCACAGTGAGTTATCACTACATAATTAGAACAGATAAAATTTTAAAATGACAACACCAGATGCTGGTGAGGATGAGAGAAACTGTATCTCTCTGGTGGTAACATGAAATAGTTTTGAAAATAGTCTGATGATTTCTTAGAAACCAAGCGTATACTTACCATAGTATCCAATAATTATACTCATAGGCATTTACCCCAGAGAAATGGAAACTTATGTGTGCATAAAAATCAAAACATGAGTGTTCATAGCAGTTTAATTTGTAGTAGATGAAAATTGCATTCCAAACGGTCCCTCAACAGGTGAATGGTTAAACAAATGTTGGCATATCCATAGCATAGGATACTACTCAGTGAAAAAACTATTGATACACACAATAGCTTGCATGGCTCTCAAAGGCATGAATGTTGAATGGAAAAGGCTCATTTCAAAAGGTCAGATAATGTATTATTCAATTATGTAGCTTTCTTAAAAAAAATCTGGAGATGGAGAATGAGTGGCTGCCAGGGTTGTAAGGGATAGAGGAGAGGGACATGAGTGTGCCTCTAAAGGGGTACAAAGACAATTTGTGTGGTAATGGATTCACTCTGTATCTTGAGTGTAGTGGTGGTTATACCAATCTACATGTGAAATGAAATGGCATAGAACTAACTATACACACATGGTGCCCATGTCAATGTCGTGGGTTTGATATTGTCCTGTAGGTAGGTAGTGTTATACATACTACATTGTACAGTATTTGGAGAAACTAGATGAGGAGTACACTACATGAGATCTCTCTATACTATTTTTGCACCTTCCTTTGAATCCATAATAATCTCAAAATAAAAAGTATTTCTAAAAATTACCAATAAAAATGATAATCACACTAACATTTAGAGAGTACCCAGTACTGTATGCTAGGTCTTTGCTAAGCATTTATTTTACATAATTTATCCCTAATTATCAAAGGGAAAAGTACACTGAGATGAAGAAAGTGTTGTGCCTGTCTTTCAGAGGAAACAGGAGTCTGGAGAAGCCAGGTAACATTCTTCAGGTGACACAGAGAGTGTGGGATGAGGATTCAAGCACAGTAGTTCAGCTCCAGGGCTGCTTTTTTGCCATTATCCTCTTCCTTAATCTGCCTGCAGATTAAGGGATATGTAAGTTCTGTTGACCCAGGATGTGTATGTGATGAAAGATGGACGTTGGGGTATAGAAGCATACCTATGGTAGAGACTAACATGTTCTTTCTTCCACTCCTAGACTGGTCCTGTTACTTGAGAGAGTTGTAGAATCTCCATGCCAGGACCTAGTATAGTGGCACTGCCACCTTTATCCAGATAGTAGTGAAGTGACCTCTGTAAGTAGCCAAGAGAGTTGGATTGTTCTTGTTTCCATTTGCAGCCAATGATTCTAATTGAAGTGAAGGTTCCCAAGGGTCCTTCTTTTCATACTCCAGGCTGGAAAGGCTGGGAGAAGGGAGGCTTTTCATATAAAGCAGGTGTTTGTGATCTTCTTCTGCTCTTGTCCCTGAGGTATAATCCTCCTCCAATTTCCATGCAGATTTATTTGAAGGTGAAAATATTTCTTTATCTCCTCCTCATTCAGCTGTCTAATCTCTTTTTGATCCCAGGTCTTAAAAAAACACTTTGACTTCTGTCAACCTGAAAATGCTGGGTGCTCACTGGCCTTCTCCTTTTTTAAGCCCCAGCCTCAATCTTCCTCTGATTCCCATTTTCAGCTTTCCACCTGCCTCATGCAAGTGCTTCCATTGTGAGGAATAAAATATCAGCAAAGCTGTGTGTTTTCGAGGATATGCCCACAGATTTACTGTAATACCTTGTTTTTCTTCTTACTAATATAATAGGAAAGCAGGCTCCAACTCAAAATAGTGGGCTCAGAATTCTGGTGGAAACTAGTTGAACTATCAGAATCTCTCAGGCAGAACAACCTAGATAGAGTCTTAGTAGAGAAGGAAGTTGCTCAGGATGAGAGAGGGAATGAATCCCATGGGGTCTTAGAAAGCACTGTTCTGGAGGAATACTCAAGTGAGGCCATCTGGAAGAAGGAAAACTGTTCTTTTGTTTAAGTAAAAGCCTTTGTTCTGTCTTGGAAGTATGGTTTCCTTGTGCCACCCCCCTTCTTAGTTGAATATTTAGCTGATAGTCAGACCAAATTTGTCCCCAGGCATGTTGAGAAGATGAAAATGAGACATGGTCTCCAGCTGTGTTTGGAGCATCAGATTTGAGGCCAGGAGAATGAGGAAGAACATAGTTTTGGGAAAAGGCACGCACGATACGTGTTCCAAGGTCTCTGGAAAGATGGAGTTTGCCTAATAACCAAAGAGGCTGTCTATATGAAGGGCCACATATAAAGGACCAGGCTGATAGGCTCAATATGGAGTAACAGTCAGGGGGCTACAATCCGGGAGCAAGATGCAAAGAAGGGAACAATGTGGAGAGAGCCTTAAAACAGGGGAACAATAGCCTTTGTCAGGGTAGAGGTGCAAATAGTTATCAGGTCCACCCCTAGTTAGTCACCAGACCACTTTGGGTTACAAGAGAGATCCTTAGATTCTGATCTCAAGCCTTAGGAGACTTTACTGACTGTGTCATGGGGCCAGGCAGTTGAAAGAAGAGTTTAGTTCCCAAGACAAGCAAGTGCTCATCCAAGACAGCATGACTCTTCCACACTCTAACACACTTCCAATTCACAACTCTTTGCCAATTCAGCCACTTCATTCTCAGCTCTTATCACCTTAACAGACCACATCCTGTCGCCTGCATTAGGATTGTTATCAGGAGAGATCAAAGGACATTTGCCATCAGAGTACCCTGTCGTGGTTTGTGCCTTCCTCTCCTGGGTCCATCCCTTGCAGCCCTTGCAGAAGTCTCCATCTCTTCCGTGGCCCTGGCAACATCTTAGTACCTGGGATGCAGCTCTAAGTCTCATGTGCTCTCTCTAGTGCCTAGCATCACATTTTGAATGCAAAGATTACACAGATCCACAAAGCAGACCTCAAAGCAGTAAAAAAAAAAACAAAAAAAATCCCAGCTCTGATTATGTAACTACACAGTACTCACAGCAGGAGGCTATGGAATGTTTTAGGATAAGAGAGAATGTGATGTATCACAAGAAGACCATTTGCATAGACAAAAATAAAGCCTAGTATGAGAAAGAGGGAGAGAGAGAAGGGGAGGGGGAGAGATCGAGAGAGATCAGAACGTAGAACACTTTTCAGAAGAAAAAAACTGAGAGGCGGGTGAGGGCATTGGTACCCCTACTGCATCCTCGCTGCTTTGGCTGGACCTGCATTGTGGCTTACACTAAGTCTGTTTGATCTACCCCATCCCCCCTCCTTTTGTGCCTTTACAGCAGAGCGCTGTTAAGGATAGGTAGCTTGAGAACAATCACCTTACACTATTATATACACAAAAGAACATGCCATCACATTTATTTCTGCTATTACTTTAAAGAATTGTACCTCCTGGTTTTAAGGCCGATAGAGTTTCCACAGTCTCTGGGACATGGAGAAGGAATACTTGCTCTCTCCTCCTTTTTAACCCATTCATTTAACACACCTATTGGGTGTCTACTGTGTGCTAGTCATAGTCGCAGGTGCTGGGATCACAGCTATGAATATGACACAAAAAAATGAAAAAGTAAATACATGCAGATTTTAATTTCAGGCAGGATGGAGGCGCTTTTATATGTAGAAATTGAGGAAGTTATCACTGTGGAGGCAACACTTGAGCAGAAGCCTGGGTGAAAATAACTAGAAGAACAGCTAACATCTACTGAACATTTTCTGATGGTGCCTGGAGCTGTGCTAAGAGCATTCCATGTATTATTTCATGTAATCTTCTCAGAAGCCCTATGAAGAAGGTACTTTATTACCTTTGTTGTATAAATGTGGAATCCAAATCTTAGAGATGTCCACTGCCTTCCCAGGGTCTTTCAGGAAAGGAAAGTTTCATCCCAGCTCATCTGACTTCAGAGCTTGACACTCTTAACTCTAAGGATTTATATCCCAACAGAAGAAACCTCAGTTCTGTGCTTTCAGTCTCCCTCCCCAAGCAAAGGTTTTCACATTGTGCTCTTTGGAAGTCCCAGGGCTTCTTTGAGCCCAGAATATGTATATGGGACCCCATATTGGTTTCCAGAATGGTTCTACTTGTGTCTGTTTTATGAATTAGGCTTCCATAGAATAAGTTTTTAAAAAGAATGATGAACTCCTAAGACAAATTTTAAATGGAAAATAAAATTTTATGGAATTTCTTTTAAAAAATTATAAGTTTTAGGCCGGGCTCGGTGGCTCAGCCTGTAATCCCAGTGCTTTGGGAGGATGAGGTGAGTGGATTGCCTGAGCCCACGGGTTCAGGACCCACCTGGGCTACTTGGCGAGACCTCATCTCTACAATAAATCAAAAATTAGCTGGGTGTGGTATCGCACGCTGTAGTTCCAGCTACTTGGAAGGCTGAGGTGGAAGGATCGCTAGAACCCAGCAGGTCGAGGCTGCGGTGGCCGGGAGTGTACCACTGCACTCCAGTCTGGGCGACAGAGTGAGACTCCAACTCAAAAAAAATAAAATATAAAAAAAAAAATTGTAAGTTTTTTGTGGTTAAGTAGCAATAGTAGTAGTTAAAACAGCAGCAGCAGCAGCGATATTGGTGGTGGCAGCAACAGCAATAGCTGCAAACACATCCGTGCTTACTAAGTTCCAAGTTAGTCTAAGTATTTTGCAATACTGACCCATTTAATCCTCACAGCAATCTCATGAGATTAGTTCATTTTACAAGTGAGAAATCTAAAGCTCTGAGATATTGAGTGACCGTCCCAGGCTCCACAGCTGGTAAGTGGCAGGACTAGGAATTGAGCCCAGGCTGTCCAGCTGCAGAATCTGTATCTTGTCATCTCAATGACCTAAAGTTAGGGACCCTAGCCTTCTGTGAAATTGCTTGAAGGGAAAGCTGTGCTTGCTATGAAATCTTGACTTGGTGGTGTATGATCATGGAGAACACTTTGCACCCTTATGCCAGCTGTGGGACCACGAATTTATTCAGCGTTACCGGGATGCTCCCTGCCTAGACCTTTTGCTGGTAAAGGTGTGAGATTTTTCAGGAACAAAACCTGAATTTTAAATTTTATGTCCATGAACCTGGCATGGCCTATTTTGTGTAATTAATTTTAAAAAATTGATCGTTGGTTAATCATGTTAATGAATTAAGCTTGCGTAGGCAGTAGACAGGGCTCAGCAGTGTCCTAAGCCAATGCTAAGAAGTCACATGTATTTTTTTCACATGTGAAATACACAGTTGGCCTTTGGATGATCTTCTTAACCAAATGTTAATTCCAAAGGTTAAAAGGTGTAGGAAAATCATTATAAACTCTTCACCTCGCCTCACCTCCTGCACAGCAAATTCTGACCCACACCGTGAGGGAGGATTCATGCTAAATGTTCCTAAAAGATTTCCACCACTGTAAATTTCTGGTCTGCGGTCAGAATCCTGGCAAATTGGAGTTGTCATTAAGACTCTACTGCAGTTCTTCCTGTTAAAGTAGTGTTCCAACTAAATGACAGGATACAGTGTGTCTTCTATTAATGGCCAGCCCACACTGAACCATGGAGACTGAAGTTAGCAAAGGTTCTATTCTGGTCCAAAATGTTTAGTCACCATAAATCCAGGGTCTCAATCACTGAAATCACTCTGAAAAAGAAAACATTATCAGTTTTTCATGTTGTCTAATTTCTGGGAAGCTCCTATGGGATCCCTCTGCCTCATTATATAATAGCATATATTATGAGAAAAATGAGGGTTGGTTCTGGGGCTTCCCCCACTGCCTCTTTCCTCTTTTATTATTATTGCCTTAGCAGTATTCATAGTTTGTGCCTCAAAGCCACCAGACAGGGTCCCACAAATCTCTCTGGCTCGCTGTGTGGGAGCCAGACTGAGATGATATGCAGCCCTCTGGATGCTCCCAGCATCATCATTCTAGACCTAAACTGAGATATGATTTAGGAGGTCCCTATAAAACTGAGGCTCATTGGCCTAATCGGAGTCATTTATCTTATTTTGAGCTATCAAATCAGTGTTCCTGGGTTGTGGGGAGTTAGTTGGGGTTGGATTTTCCAGTATATTTTACAATGTATATTATCAAATATGCTTTTAAAAGAATCTCATTTATGAAGGTAATGTGCTTTTTGTTTGTTTGTTTTCAAATAGATTTTTATGGTGTATATTTAAGATACACAACATGTTATAGGACACATACAAATAGTTAAATGGCAACTATAGTGAAACAAATTAACATATTCATCATCTCACATAGTTACCCATTTTTTGTTTGCTTTGATGGCAGGGGCAACTAAAATATACTCGTTTAGCAGGAATCCCAAATACACTACAATTGTATTACCTATAGTCTTCATGTTGCCCGTTAGATCTCTAGACTTGTTCTTCCTCCGTATCTGCTGCTTTGCATTCTCTGACTCACATTTCCCCACTTCCCTATGCCATCCAAGTCTGGTAACTACTGTTTTATTCTCTACCTCTGTATATCTCTATACATTTGACTTTTTTTTCCACATATAAGTGAGATCATGCAGTAATTTTCTTTTTGTGTCTAGCTTTCTTCACTTAGCACGTGTCCTCCAGATTTATCCATATTGTGGTAAACGACAGTATTTCCTTTTTAAAGACTGAATAATATTCATGTTTGTGTGTGTGTATGTGCCTGCACTTTATCCATTTTTCCTTGATGAACACTTAGGGTGGTTCTATGTCTTGATTATTATGAATAACCCTACAATGAACACGAAGGTGCAGATATCTTTACAAGTTGATGATTTCAAAAGTAATATGCTCTTGTAGCTCATCTGGGTAGAACACTTACAAAAAGTAGCAGCTTCACTTAGCAGCTTTGTAGGTTGAGATTTGCCTTATTCTAGAAGAGGATGTTTGATTCTGACATAAATACCTGCTCATTTGAGTTAGAAGGAAAATATAACCCTCAAAAAGATACTTCTACTTAATTCTTTCTAATTCAGGAATATTAAGAAAGCACATGTACCAAGAGAAAAGCAGAATGTGAAAAAAAAATCCAGAGGAAAAACATGATAAAATTTGGATCACACTAAATTCTATTTACGCTAAATGTTTTATTTTGTTGAACTCACATGTGAAAATAGCCATATTGAAATGGTGCAAATCTTATATTCAGCTCGTGATAAGGAGAGACAACGTTCATTTGAAAGATTTTGCAGTAATAGTCGAAGCAAGGAGCAAATTACTCATAGCGAGTCATAAAATGGTGGGAGACAGAGAGCTTCACTTTGGAACTCTTAGCTGCTTGCTCCAGTTCCTACAGTAAATAACAGCAGTCTTAAAATGTTGCACACAGGCCCAGAGATATTTATTCATACTAAAGAAACACAATTCCTAACTATGTAAAATGAGTCCCTCCTGACAATGTTTAAATAAATTGTGCCAACCCACCAATAAAGCAGGCTGACATGTCATGAAGTGACAGCCGTCACTTTAACACCTTTCATCACCGCTCTGCAGAGGCTGAATATCTGGATCTTATCACACTGTGAAGGATCTTTGTTCCTTCATTTCTCCCAGCATCTTTTTTTCTCTCTAGTTAAACAACCAAATCATAGCTGTTGGACAAAGAAGAAAGAAATCTATCATTATGTTTTAGTTATTTCTGAAAGCACCTGCGTTTTAGAACACAATTTGCAAAAATTATTTGAAATAGATTAACCTTTTGAAATGATAATGATCTAAAATTATATTAAGTAATTTCCCTAAAAAATAACTCACACTGAAAATAATGTGTGGCGCCATCCACATGAAGCTCAGCTTAGGATTTTGTCTGAATTCAGTGACTTTAGTGTAACTGTTTAATACTCAAACTATATCTATTTTCATATTCAAGACTGTCCATTTTGTGGTATCCTGACCTGTTCCAAATTTATAGTTCTACTTTCTGGTTTCTTCGTTAGCATTAGAAAAGGAGTTAGCACAAACTTGCCCTCCCTGGCTGACCTTTCCAGGTTTCTTATCACTTTTATTTAAATGAGATCTTAGAGGCAAAAACCATGAGAGTGATGCACCCAGCCAGTGAGATCATTAGGAGGTGAAATCTCCATAATTACTGTGTCACTGCCTGTGCAGGGACATGAAAGCTTGTCATGTGCCTTTAACAGAACAAGTTACTAATACCCTTAACATCTTTCACCCCTTTGGACTGATAATATTTCACAAACTTTCACTTTGTGAGATATTCCTAAAGGGAGACTTCAACAATAATGCACAGATTATGGAAATGATGCTCATTAAGTAGAGGGTGAGATTTTTGGAAAGCCACAGAGCTGCTTCGAAACATGTAACTTCCATTAGAGGCTTCATTTGAATGTTTATTCATGGAGCCGTAAACGTTTATTATTATGCATTTTATTGAAACATAAATTAAAGAACTGTAATTATGTGTATGGCAAACAGTAAAGCAATGTTCATTTGTCACAAACTGAGTAAGACAAGGAAAAATGCCATCGTTGTTTCATTTGCATCCGAATCCTTTATTGTATACCCAACTGAAAGACACCCAGAGGGAAGAACTCTACAAATTAATGTTCTGATATGATGTGTAAATAAAATACATATTCTCAATATTCTATCTTGCAAAGAGACCAGCCTGGAATTAATTTGTGAAGATCAGAAGATATCCAAAAAAAGGGCGGGCTTCTTTGTCTCTCCTAAGAGAGAACCACAGTGGCTCTTATTAAAGTTAATACTGAACAACAAATATGTCCCTTTGGCAGTCCTTGATGCTGATTGTTTTTAGAATGAGCTATTGCTCTAGACACTTGAACATATTTGATGAGTTTTTAAAAAGAATTTATGTGAGACTAGAAAGACAAGCCCTTCAAACTTGCATTTTGGTAAAAAGTTACTTTTCAAGTGGGAAGAAAGATGTATGTAGTGTAATCATAATGGCTCTCCATAGGCCACATCCCTGCATGCACAAGAACTCTCATGCAGAAGTAAAAGACAAGAATGGCCAATAAAATCCTTGCCTATATAGTTTCCTTTTTTAAAAGCAAGCTAAGAAATTAAGAATACTGTAGTTATCCATCATTTAATCATCCATCCACCCATCTACTCACATTTCAACCCACATACCCCACACCTGTCCTTCCGTGCATCCATCCATCTATCCAGAGAGCATTTACATGGTGTGTCCTTTAACCTAGGAACCTAGGGGTAGGGGAAAGAAATAATCAGGGAGAAAATACAGTAATAAATAGCCCAGAGTTCCAGACTAGTCAAAGAGAAAAACCTGCAATTATAAATAGTTTATAATAAAAAGCTGTCATTGAGATATTACAAAGAATCAGAAGAACCCATAAGAATCTGAAGTCTACATGAGAGGAGGTGGCATTTGAACTTGTCTTGAAAACTGAGAGGGAGCAAAGGAAAGAGAAAGGAATTCCATATGGAGGAAACAACACTTTAAATTTTTCCTACCAAGAGTGTGTACTATAAACACAATGGTTACAGCAATAGCTGATAAAGTACAACAGTGACTAAGCCTAAAATATCCTCTTATCTCTTGAAAGTTATTTTTAGTCTTTAAGACATTTTAAGATGGAGGCATCACTAAGGCATGGTCCCCACCCAGCAGAAAACAGAACCAGTTTTACAAAGAACCTCTGAGCTCCTGAATGTTTAGCTATATAGGAAGCCGCTTATCCTGGAATGGATAAGGGTTCCACCTGTTTTGCCACAAAAGCATAACCTAGTACAGTAGGGATGACCCCTTCTGAGGTCCCTACATCTTGGGTTATCATGGTTTTATAAGCTCTTGTTTGAACTGTCAATTTCTCTAAGGGAAATTATTATAAACTCTACTCTCTTCTTACTTTGAGAACTTAAAGCTGTTATGTCGCTGAAAACCAATCATGAACCAAAAGATAATACAGAGAAAATTTGTACAAGATTGATCTTAAATTTCTTGGAAATCTGTTCTCTCTCATGGGCCTCTCTTACAGAAGAGTTTAAATATTATAAGGGTGAATAGCGGGAGTAGAGGAGCAGTGGACTTGGAACTTCTGTAAGACTGCATTAAATTATAGTAGAGTGTTGATAATGTGTCATATTGGCCTTAGAGTCAAGCAGACCTACTCATTTCACCTCCCTTGGCCTCAGTTTCTTCACTTGTAAAATAATGATGACAATGATTTTAATGATATCTATTATACAGTTTTATGATATATGTGAGATATTGCAAATAAAGTACTTAACTCAGTTCCTGGCACATGGTGCCTGGCATAGAGTAAGAGCTTAATAAATAGCGACATCTTTTAATGTTGCCTCTTATGATGATAATAAGCAGAGAACACTCAAGAAGTTTCTAGCATGCTAGAGATGTTTTCATTAGAGATTGAGGGACCCTGCTTTAGTCTAAAATACTTCTTTTCTCTCCCAAAGCTTTACTCTGAACACATTGGAGGTTTAATTAAAGGTATTGATGGAGTTAAAGAGTTAGTAGATCATTATTTGAGAACCTCAAAAGAACCTCCCTTCTTTCTTCCCTTCCTTCACTCCTTCCTTTCTTCTTTGTTTTTCACTTTTACCTGCAGATGAGAATACTTAGAATAAGCAGAAATATATTACTGATTAGGGGACCATATCGTTTATTGTTCAAAGCAGAACTTTGGAGAATGAAAGGAGGTACCATTTGTAATTATACTGACGTATTCATAACTACAGGTCTAAACCTGGAGTTTTCCAAATAAACCAGGACATATAGTCACCCAGGTATTAGTTATTTAATTGGGAAGGAGTATAGCATTACAAAGATCAAATCTGGCATCCTAACAACCTGCCTTAGAATCTCAGCTTGGCCATTTTACCAGCTTGGTGACTGTGCAAAATATACTTAATACGAGTAAGCCTCAGTGTCCTCATTAAAAAAAAAATTGAGACAATAACAGTTCTTATTTCTTAGTGTTTTGGTGAGGATGAGATAATATTTAGTACTGAGCACAGTTGCTAGCATATAACATTCTTACATAAATGGCAGCTAATGTTATAACTAATAATAACTTAAAATAGTGGGTGGATGGATGGTGTGATATTACTATAAATGTGTAAGTAAAGGTTTTTTTTGACTTATGTGAAAGAAAAATTAAATGATGTGTCAGTGTTCTCTTTATAGAGAAGAAGCAGACTAATTTTGGGGGATTCATTTGCCAGCCCATGAAAGAGTCTTCTAGATAAGAAGTTGGCTCATTCATGTAGTTCAACTGACAGCCTCAGAGTGGTGGGTGATGCATTTATTTCCACATCTCTGTAACCCAGATTATATTCTCCTACTCTTATAGGAGAATAGAAGCTTGGGACTCATTTTTGAGACAGTAAATGGCTCTTTTTGGTGAAAATAGGATGTTTCTGCCCCTTAGAAGTGGTGGAGGGAGGGAGCTGGATGCCAAAAATCTATTGTAATTTGAGAGTTAGTGTCTACTGGAGGAAGACAAAGCAGCGAAAAACTAGAGGTAGGATAATGGGAAGGGAGACTGTTAATTCCTCATGCCCAGATGTTTCTCACCACATGGCAGTAACTCTACCCCCATTCTTTCGTTTAATTCACTTGTAAAGGAAAATGGAAGGAGCCACTTGAAATGTAATTGTCTCTCACTGTTCCTGTTTGGGTCTATTACACAAACAGTAGGGAGAGTTCTCATTTTGGTCTGTTTATTGCATTGGGATTTTTAAAAAGATGGAAAAATTCTCCCAACACCTGCTTTCTTAATTGATAGTGATTATTTTGTCCCCCAAAGCCAGTGGTTTTTAAACAAAGTGGGTACATTCTCATAAGCCACATTACCACCTTATAAACACATTGTTAAAAAAGCAAAGGTGACAGAACTCCCTTTCCCACCCTGCGTGAGAAGCCAATATGTCATTCATCTTTTATCACTCACCCATTATCAGTGCTTTTACAATCAGTGCTTTCTTTGCTTTACAAATATGCATGATAGAAAAGACATTTCTTCTTTCTATATGCCCTGTTTTGAGTTTGTGAGTAATGGGTAAGGAAGTTGATCTACTTTTTATCTGTTATTTTTGTTCTGAATTTCTTTGGAAAAGCTCCTAAAACAAAACAAAACAAAACAAAAAACTGATCTCTGCTGGGTTTATCCAATGCCTATCACAGCATTGCATGCAACCTAGGACTTTGGGAGGATGATGAGCTACTCAGGCTTGCAGTGTGGAAGATGGGGGAAATTGATTGGCAAAATAGATTCATTGACACTTGCTCATGTGTGTTCAGTTCCCTGGGCTTCAGTTCTCATGGAGGAGGGATTGAAGAAGAGCCTGCCAATTATTTCCACCTTGTGAGCTCAGGGCCAAAAGGAAAAGATACATACCCAGGCTCTCAGAGTTCAGTGACATTTTATATAGCATCAGATTCCATCATCTTGCTTTCATTTGACTTGAAAAGACCCTAATTTTTAGAAAATTTGAAATTTAAAGCTGTCTGGTTGCTAAAAGCTCCTTTAAACTCTCATTGTGGTTTGGAGCAATACATCATCAAAGCCGTGGTGCTTAGATGATGTACAGTGCCCATATATCATGCAAGCACCGTCCCTCTTATGATATATTAGTATAACTCACAATTGGAGCACCGCCAGTGATGTATGGCTTACAAACACAATTGTTAAGCCACAAAACTCTACAGGGTCTCCACAAATTCTAGTAGTTTTTTTTAAAACTGAATTTGTGTTTATATATATATAATTTTTTTTTTTTTTTTGTGAGTCAAAGTCTTACTCTGTCACCCAGGCTGGAGTGCGGTGGCATGCTCATGGTCACCCCAGCATCAACCTGCTGGGCTCTGGCGATCCTTCTGTCTCAGCCTTCCAAGTAGCTGAAAATATAGGTGCGTGCTACCATGCCTGGCTAATTTTTTGGTTTATTGTAGAGATGAGGTCCCACCAAGTTGCCCAGGCT
>CAUYQG010103939.1:0-33834 GCA_963574415.1 Tarsius wallacei
AGAGATTCCGGAAGCAAAACCTCAATTCCTCAACCAACTCATCTTTGACAAAGCCTCCAACAACAACCACTGGGGAGAGGAGAACCTATTCAGTAAATGGTGCTGGGAAAACTGGCTGACCAAATGCAGAATATTGAAACAGGACCCCTACCTATCACCATACACAAAAATTAACTCTAAATGGATCAAAGACCTAAATGTAAAATCTCAAACTATAAGAATCGTAGAAAATGCAGGAGACACCCTTATGGAAATTGAAACTGGGAACCAATTCCCATTCAGAACCCTAGAGGCCAATAGCTTAAAAAATAAGATAGACAAATGGCACCTCATCAAATTAATGAGTTTCAGCAAAGCAAAAGAAACCATCAAGAGAGCAGGGAGACAGCCCACAGAATGGGTGAAAAATATTTGTCAACTGTACATCTGACAAAGGCCGGATATATAGGATCTACAAGGAACTCAAATGCGCTGAAAGGAAAAAAAACAAACAGCCCCTTTAAAAGTAGGCAAAAGACATGAACAGACACTTCTCAAAGGAGGATGTACAGGCAGCCAACAGACACGGGAAAAAGTGCTCAGCCTCACTCATCATCAGAGAAATGCAAATCAAAACCACATTGAGATACCACCTAACCCCTGTAAGAATGGCCATCATTAATAAAACAAACAACAACAGGTGCTGGCGAGGATGTGGAGAAAAAGGAATGCTTGTACACTGCTGGTGGGAATGCAGACTAGTATAACCTCTTTGGAAGACAGTGTGGCGATTCCTGAAAGAACTAGAAATAGACCTTCCACATGACCCAGCAATTCCTCTATTGGGAAGATACCCAGAGGAACTCAAATATTTCTACAAAAAAAGATACCTGCACACGTATGTTTGCTGTAGCTCTATTCACAATAGCAAAAACATGGAACCAACCCTGTTGCCCATAGAAAATGGACTGGAAAAAAAAATGTGGTACATATATACAGTGGAATTTTATGCAGCCATAAAGAAGGACAAATATATGGACTTTGCAGCAACTTGGATGGATTTGGAGTCGATCGTACTCAGTGATTTATCACAGAAACTGAGTTCCATATGTTCTCACTCATAAGGTGACATTGAACAATTATAATGCCATAAGAAAGCGATTGGCAGTAGTGGAAAACTGTCAGGGGATGGGGGTGGGACTGGCAGTTGAGGGAAACTGCTAGGGGAGGGAGAGGCATACCTCATCAACAAGGGTACCTGCATGATCGGTTTTTATATATCTAACCTTTAAGTGTACCCCACATCTTTATAATAAATAATTTTTTAAAAAATGGTGAATAGTAATATTCTTTACATTTTGAGTCTTCATCTACAGAATATTTCAGCAGAAAACCACATAACTTTTAACTAAACAGTAATTTTTGTCTAAAGAATAGAAGATTGTTTAAAAGGAATCCTTTTGATTTTGAAAGCCAAATGAAAGTGTGTATACCGAATTTATTGAGAATGAATAGTCTTTGTTGAATAACTGAAGAATAGAAAAGTTCATATTTTAAATAACAGAATAGATTTTTCAATAAAAGTGTGGTTATTTATAAATACTTTAAGAATAAATGTATGGCATAAATATGTAAAAAATTAATACATCATTGCAAACAGCTTGACATTTAGAGTGTTGGCAATTGCTAAAACTACTAGTTAATTGGCATTTATAAAAAATAATTTTTTTACGAAGCATCAAGGACAATTTCAATGGATAGTGATAAAACTTGAAAGAAAAATAATTTTGTTACCTAGTTTTAGTTTGACAGATTCTATGTATCTGCTGGTTGGTGATAAAATATGCTTTAACATTAATTTTCCCTAAGGTTATTTATATGTTGAGTCTATAGGATTTAATAAAAACATTACTGTTAAGATTTAATTTAGAGTTCGTTTCTGAGGCATTGCAAAATATTTTACTATGATAAAATAATACCTTTGCCCCAGAATCAGATAAACTTGGGTTCAAATCTTGACTTCTTTGCTCTGTGACCTCTGGTAAGTAACTTAAACGAGTGAAGCCTCAATTTCTTCAGCCATAAATGAGCATAATAATAGAATGTTTTTCAGAGGTGCTTGTGAGAATCAACATATCCACTGTATGAAATGACTAAAAGCACGTCCCAGACAGTCAATAAATAATTAGTTATTGTTATTATAATTTTTATTTCTCTCTACTTCTAAAACATTTCAATGTAATTATTCACAAAATGATAAAAATGGTATTCTCAATTTCTCATTTGTGTATACATTGCCACAGAATAGAAGCCATGGGGACTTTTGCCACTTATTATATGGTTTCATAGCCTAAATGATCTTGAGAAAACTGGGACAATGCATCTTGTATATTATATGCTAATGTGGAATTTAAAAAAATATATATTTTTTATTTTAAAGTTGTTAGGTATAATGTGGAATTTTTTAACTGCAGTAACATATTTAGGTCCATAAATATGTTGGTCTCATGCAGCAATTTTTTTTCCTATTAGGTGGCAGAACCTACATACTTGTACTGTCATTAGATTATAATGACAACATGGTGACAAAGTCAATATAACTTGGGGGATGTTCTCTTTGTTACTGCAGAAGGACACATGGACTCTGCAATTCTTGGTATGTCCTGACTATAAAAATCCAAGACCAATATTGTTGTTAATTCGAATACACATGGGATGGTCCCATGTCAGAGATAACATAAACATAGAGGCAAAATAAAACAGGGCTGAGAATTCTTGGTTAGACTGGACTCCTGCCAAGGAGTTTACAAGAAATGGCAAAGACAGGACTGTGATATTTAAAACATGAATTACTTTCCTTTAAATAATAAAAATTATGGTCTCAGAAAAAGTCAAAATTTTACTTTTTTATTTTTACTTTTTACATTATGTATATGTAATTTTATTTTATTTTTTTCTTTGTTTTGTTTTCTAATTTTTTTTATTTTAAAGATGTGGGGTACAATTTAGGGTTAAGTATGCAAATGTTTATTATGCATGTACCCTTGCTGATGAGGTGTCCCCCCCACCCCCCGACAGACAGATTCTCACAACTGCCAAACACATCCCCACCCTCCCTTGGCTGTTTTCCACTACTGCCAATCCTCCTCTTATAGCATTACGATAATTGTTTAAGGTCTGCTTACAAGTGAGAACACGTGATACTCAGTTCTTTGCTTCTGTGATAAGTCACTCAGTATTATAGAGTCTAAGTCCATCCAGGTTGCGAAGTTTATAATTTTGTCCTTCTTTATGGTTGCATAATATCCCATTGTGTATATATACCACATTATTTATCCAGTCTTCTTTCGGTGGGCAGCACAGTTGGTTCCATGTTTTTGCTATTGTGAACAATACTGCAATAAACATGCATGTGTAGGTATCTTTTTCAGAGTATACCTCCAGGTATATTCCCAGAGGGGGATTGTGGGGTTGTATGGAAGGTTGGTTTTTAGATCTTTTAGGAATCGCCAAAATGTTTTTCACAGAGGTTGTATTACTTTACACTCCCACCAACAGTGAAGTGTTCTTTTTTAGTTGCATTCTCTCCAGCATCTGTTGATTTTTTAACTTATTGATGATGGCCATTCTGACTAGAGTTAGGTGGTATCTCAGTGTAGTTTTAATTTGCATTTCTTTGATTATTAGTGAGTCTGAGCATTTTTTCATGTATTTGTTGGCTGCTCATATGTCTTCTTTTGAGAAGTGACTATTCATATCGTTTGCCCACTTTGTAATGGGGTTGTTTGTTTTTTTCTTTTCAGCACTTTTGAGTTCCTTGTAAATCCTAGATGTTAGGCCTTTGTCAGACATACAATTGGCAAATATTTTTTCCCAGTCTGTGGGTTGTCTCCCTGCTCTCTTGATGGTTTCTTTGGTTTTGCAGAAACTTGTCAGTTTAATGAGATCCCACTTGTCTATCTTATCTCTTATGGCATGGGCACGTGGGGTTTTGATCAGGAATTGGTTGCCAGTTCCAATTTCCATGAGGGTGTCTCCTGCATTTTCTAAGAATCTTATAGTTTGAGTTTTTATATTTAGGTTTTTGATCCATTTAGAGTTGATTTTTGTGTATGGTGATAGGTAGGGGTCTTATTTTAATCTTCTGTGTGTGGTCAGCCAGTTTTTAGAAAATATTAGCAATTTTGTGGGATACATTATGATTACATCCTAAGTACACTAGAAGCTTTAATGTGGTTGGATCCTTAATTTTTGCTTCTAGGGGTCTACACTGGTAGAATATTCCTCATGCTACTATCAGAAATGTGAGATGGTAGTTTGTTTTTGTTTTTTTTGAGTTGGAGTCTCACTGTCGCCCAGACTGGAGTGCAGTGGCCGCTCCCGGCCACCGCAGCCTCGACTTGCTGGGCTCCGGCGATCCTTTCACCTCAGCCTTCCGAGTAGCCGGAACTACAGGCGCGCGCTACCACGCCCGGCTGATTTTTTATTTATTGTAGAGATGAGGTCTTGCCAAGTTGTCCAGGCAGGTCTCGAACCCGCGGGCTCAGGCAATCCACTCACCTTAGCCTCCCAAGGCGCGGGATTACAGGCTGAGCCACCGAGCCCGGCGGTAGATTTTAAATATATGTTTTATCTTTTGTTTGACATTTATTTTTAATTATTTTATTTGCTAAAACGTCTCTTGCTGGGGAGTCAGAGTGAACTAGCATTCTTCAAAGAACTAAAGGAATGCTATTCTTTTTATTTGTGATTTAGGACATTGTTTTACTTTAGGCTCAACACATCAAAGGAGAAAACCAAAATGAAATTGGTGACGGAAAATCTCTTATCACTATCAACTTCTATTTATCCAATTGATAGCTTATTTGGAAAATATTTCTTTCAAGTTAATTGACAGTTTAGCTAATTCCCTTTAATAAGGTTGTAGTTATCAATTTCTTTCTTTTTTAATTTCCATCAGTTTCCATCACTGGCAGCACATATTTTGCCTAAATACCCATTTGCTTATTAATTTTTGATTATTTGATCATTAATTATAATATACTTCTATGCATCTCATTATTAAGACTGCTTTAAACTGTTACTTTGCAGGAATCTAGGAAGATAGTTAAAAGCCAAAGCTGTAATTCAAGATTTCTGGCAATTGTCTGAGAAGGAGTTTCATTCCTAATGCAGATACTGAGTGTTAACCTGAAAAGCTATTTGTCTTCCCACGGTGCTTTGTAGGATTAGAGGGGAAAACTAGGCCAGTATCTCACTTCCTGGGGACCAGACACTACAAAATGACTGTTTGAACTACATTTTTTCATTGATAATATATTTCCCAAAACATGTAAAAAGTGACTCCAAAGCCAAAGACAAATGATTTCTGGCATATACAATTTCAATTTCTACTTTCTATCAATCTGAAAAAAAAAAAATCTAGATTTTATTTGCTAGGAGTTTTATGCATGCAGATTGAGCTTTAAGGAGTAAAAATGTTTTACCTTATGACATAAATCTCTCGACTAAAATTTTGATATTGTATGCATGTCTTTGGAAAAAAGTCCATAGAGTTTTTAAGATACAACTCATATATTTTAAAAATCCACTAAAGTCTACATGAAAAGATGTTCAACATCCTTAGCCATTATGGAAATGCAAATTAAAATCACAGTGAGATCACTACGAACCTATCACATGGCTAAATTTAAAAAAATAGTGATAAAACTGAATGCTTGTGAGGCTGTGGTGAAAATGTAAAAAAGTACAGTCTAGAAAATGTGTATGGGAGTTTCTTACAAAATCAGTCAAACACCATATTTCTCAGCAATTGCACTATTGGACATTACTCCAGAAAAATAAAAACTTATGTCACACAAAAACTCACCCCAAATGGAAGCAACCCAGAAGCTTTGGGTTAAACAAACTTTTTAAATTGGTATGTTCATGCCATGTATGCTAGTCACCTCAATTTCAAAATATCACAGACTGGATGACTTAAACAATGTAAAATTATTTATTTATCACTGTTCTGGAAACTGGAAGTCCTAGTTCAGGGTACAGCAGATCTGGGTTCCAGTGAAGGCTTTCTTCCTGATTTGCAAATGGGGCTGCCTTCTCTCTGTGTCCACACAAGGCAGAGAAAAAGAGACATTTCTCTCTTCTTCTTATAAGGCCCAAACTCCTATCAGATTAGGTTCCCACTCTTATGACTTCATTTAACATTTATTACCTCCTAAAAACCCTAACTCTAGCTACAGTCGTATTGTGGGTTAGGACTTCAACAAAACAAATGAATTTTGGGAGGACACAAGTCAGTTTATAGCACTAGGGACTACTTGGAATAGTACCCAGCCATAAAACAACTTGACTGAATTTACAGAGAATTCTGCTGAGTAAAAAAAAAGTCCATCTCCAAATTTTGATTACATGCTAAACAATTTTACTTATATGCAATTCTTGAAAATTATAGAAATGGAGAATAAGTTAGTAGTTGCCAAGGGTTAGAGTGGAGGTGAGAGAGGGAGGTGTCTGAGGATCATTCTGATGAAACTGGTCTCTCTATTGACTATCGTGGTGCTCACATGAATCTACACATGCAATAAAATTGCACCAAAGTAAATATACATATACACATACATATAAAGGAGTGAATGTAAAATTGCTGAAATCTAAATAAGGCTGATGGATTTTATCAATGCCAGTTTTCTAGTTTTAATATTGTACTATAGTTTCTTGGCATCAGGGACCGGTTTCATGGAGACAATTTTTTCCAAGGACCTGGGGTTGGGAAGGAATGGTTTCGGGATGATTCAAGCCCATAGCATTTATTGTGCACTTTATTGCTATTATTATTACATTGTAATATCAATGAAACAATTATACAATTAACCATATAGAAAAAAAAGGTGTGGACGGAAGTGGTCAATTAAATAATGAGCGGGCACTTGCAGACTAAAATAAATGTTGAATTCTGACTTAAGGCCTTTCACCAGATGCAGCTGTACAAATGAAGTACATCAACTCACTTGCCACCCATTGATAGGGTTTTGATATGAATCTGCAAGTGATTGATTTATATGGTCTCTGTGCAGTCAAACCTCACTGCTAATGTTAGTCTGTTTTTGCAGCTATTCACAGCGCTAGCATCACTGCTTTAGCCATCTCAGATCATCAGGCATTAGATTCTCATAAGCAGCGAGCAACCTTGATCCCTCTCATGTGTAGTTCACAATAGGGTTCTCACGCCTATAAGAATCTAATGCTGCTGCTGATCGGACAGGAGGCAGAGCTCAAACAACAATGCCAGCGATGGGAAGTGGTTGTTAATACAGACGAAGCCTTACGCGCTGACCCACTGCTCACCTCCTGTTGTATGGCTCCTTACAGATCTGTGTACCCAGGGGTTGGGTACCCTTGTTCGATGACGCATTCTCAGTTCCAAGCACTTGGTAGGTGCTTAAAAATGGGGAAAAAGACTCCCCCCCCCCATTTTGACATGAATTGACAAACCTCTCTTGAATCTGACCTTGAAATTTGATAAGAGACTCCATGAGATTAATTTTTAATAGTTTCTTAAATACTGTACATTAAGAAAATCAATTGATCTAAATAGTCTATACATATATATGTGAAAATATCTTCATTTGTAAGGCAATACAATTTTCCTTCTCTTTGTTATATCCAATGAAATAAAAAGTTAAATATATTGCTAAGAACAGAAAAATAATATTTTCTGCATAAAATTTGTCTACTTGCTAATTAGTGATGTTTTCCTAAGAGAGGAAAACTTGGCAGAGCAATAGTGAATCACTGAACTGAAAAAAATATGAGTTAAGACAATGTATTTTTAAACATGTAATTCAAATATTCAGTCTAATTTTCAGTTAACTTTATTTTTCTTAAACTTTAGCAATTTGGATCAATACTTCTGAGACTCATTTGGTACTGGTACAATTAAAGCTTCTTTATCTTAACAAAGATTCTTTAAAGTGGCAGTCTGTTTTCTGCAATACAGCTATAACAGCTATAAATCTTTTGTTAAGGTTTTGAGATTAATTCATTCACATGTGTTGGTCCATATATATTATAGGTTTTTTATTAGATATATTGTTTTCTGAAAGTAACTCTCATTATTTTAACAGAAATGATAGCAAATGTCGCCAACCTGGCAGTTTCATTCTATCACTATGAGTGACAACAGAGCGTCGGACATTAATAGGCCATTCGAATACCACGAAATTTAAGAACATGACAGTTGCAATTTATACTTTAGGAGAATTTGAGTTCAACAACTCTTGTGATACAAGTTTTAAAACTTCTAAGAAGAGAGCTACTGACCTGAGGACACAAAGAGCATCATGGCCCAATTTGACCCAAATTTGTGTAATAGTGTTATTAAATAGAAAATGTATATGGCCTTAAATAGTCTTCTGGGAGGTAAGTAGCTAGGACATAACTAAAGGTGAATCTATCAGTTTTCTAATTAACAAGTTAGTTTTGGAACTAGATTGAAACAAGATGACTTTGAATCTCTTTACTAATGCACCTCAGGTCATGTTAAACTATGACTCGATAACCACTAAAAGAGCTATGAACTTGATTGTGTAGTACTTAAATCAGTTTCCTTTCACTTATTAGTTATATAACCCTGGGCAAATCAGCAAGTAATATTGAGCATTATTTCTTTTATTTTGGAAACAAGTAATAATATATGCCTATATGAGAGATACTCATTATTTTCTCTTGTCCTGACATCTTCTTCTTTGAAACCTGATCTTCCCATGACCTTCCACTGCATAGGCATGGTTGATTGGATTTGGGGTAGGCAATTTAATCTTTCAGCAAATGTTTATTTGGAAGACATTGTTTTAGGAGAAAACTGATAAAGATCTGTGTGTTCTTGGAGTTTATATTCTAGTGAGGTGTCAAAGGGATAGAGACATAAAATAACAGAAAAATATATAGAACCTTAAACGAAGATAAGTGCAACAGAGAAATTCAAACCATGGAGCAAGCTTTGAGAATGTTAGGGAAAAAAACTGTAATTTTAAATATGCTGTTCAGGAAGGGCCTCACTGAAAAGATGACACTTAAACAAAGCTTGAAGGAAGCGAGGGAGTCTGCCACACAGCCATCTCAGGGAAGAACACTAAGTCAGGAAGGAGCACACAGTTGAGAATTTACCTGACACATGTGAGGGAAAGCAAAAAAATTAGGGTGGTTGCAGCCAAGTGAATAGGATAAAGAGTAAAAGGTTGTAAGACCAGAGAGGTAGTGGATAGAGTACAAGTAATATGAATTCTTGAAGAATATTGTAAAGAATTTTGATTTTACTACACGTGAGATAGACAACATGACCAGAGACATGATATGATCTAATTTAAATTCCAAAAAGATGATTCTACTTTCTGTTCTGAGAATAGACTGTGGTGGCATGGGTAGATGCACAAAGATGAACATGGTGGTTGGACCTGGATGGCAGTGGTTGAAGTACTGAGCAGTCATCATTTTCTGGGTATATTGGGAAATAAAGCTAAATGGGTTTGTTATTGGATTGGATATGAATATGTAGGAAAGAAATGAATCAAACATAGTTCTTAGGAAAATTGATTGTGTAGTACTTAATTCAATTCCCTTTCACTTATTAGTTATATAATCCTGGGCAAATCACCAAGTAATAATGAGCATTATTTCTTTTATTTTGAAAACAAGTAACAATATATGCCTATATGAGAGATACTCATTATTTTCTCTTATTACTTTCTGGCAAAGATCTGTGTGTTCATGGAGCTTATATTCTAGTGAAGTGTCAAAGGGATAGAGACATAAAATTACAGATAGAAAAATATATAGAATCTTAAATGAATGTAAGTGCAACAGAGAAGATTAAACCATGAAGCAAGCTTCGAGAATGTTGGGGAAAGAACTGCAATTTAAAACATGATGTTCAGGAAAGGTTTCACTGAAAAGATGACATTGGAGTTTGGTCATTTTCACATTTTAAAGCTTATTTTATATCCAAGTGGATGTTTGTAATAGGCAACTAGATATGTAAGACTGTAATTCAGAGGAGAAGTGTGTGCTGAAAAGAATTGCCCAAGGCTGTACCAACCAGATTATCTCTTCTGGGAATGGGTTATGACATAGGAACTGATCTTGGTTTACACTCGAGTTTCATAGATAGAATTTGGGTCAGAATTAGAGCCCCCCCAATGCAAAACCAAAATAAAATTGCTATTATGGTGAAGCAGGGACTAACTGTATGGTAGAGAAACCTATCTATATTGCAATAAAAAGAAGAATGAAACTGATGCCTAGCTGTGATATGCACCCAAGCCCAGAGAAATATCAGATGACCAAAGATCTAACTGACATCATAGCAACTAGATTCCATGATTCATTACAATAAAATAAGCAGGTATGTGAGGTTTGTTGTACTTGAAATAAAATTATTCCAGATAAACATGGAATTTTAAAAATAATAAAATTCCTTGTTTTCCTCAAGTTAAACCTATGTTATAATGCAATTCAAAACATACATTCAAAATCATTTCATTTCTTCAGTGAGATTTTTTACAAATAGTTCAGTAGCAGTTTGAATTGCTTTCTTGATGTCTGCATTATATTTAGGTGAAATTTGCTTCTAGATGCAGATGAATCAAATCCATTAATCCTTAAGTCCCATTTAAGAATATATGAGAGGTTCAAGCCACAATAAACTATTCAGCACATGTGGGCACATTGAGCTTTAGCATATAAAATGCTTTATCAGCTTAAATAGTATAAGTTATATATCCAACCACTGGAGAATAACTCCTTCTCTACCTCTGCAGTACAAAAGATGCTTTAATAGAGGCTTGTCCTTTATAATATTTGACCCTATGCAATGATTCATTTTTCAAGCAATCTGTGCATATTAATAAACCATTTTAAAGCCATGCATTGTTTAAAAATATATTATTGATTGAACATATATTGAAATTATTATCACCTCAAATAATCTTTTTTTTTCTTTTGAGTCAGAGTCTCATTCTGTTGCTCAAGCTGGAGGGCAGTGACATGCTCATGGCCAACACAGCCTCGACCTGCCCTGGCTCAGGCGATCCTTCTGCCTCAGATTTCCAAGTAGCTGGAACTACAGGCTTGTGCCACCATGCCAGGCTAATGTTTTGATTTATTATATAGATGAGATCTCTCCATGTTGCTCAGCCCCCTGAGCTCAGGCAATTCTCTCGCCTCAGCCTCCCAAAGTGCTGGATTACAGGTGTGAATCATTGCGCCTGGCACAGCTGAAATAATCTTATAATTATATAGTGCCATATTCTGTGATATTCATAAATACAGCACTGGCCTATATCTGTTTCTTTCTGAGGAAATATAAAGCCATCAAATATTGAATACATTGGGATTAATTTTATGTAAACAACAGAATTGGAAAATCACATGACACTAAAATTTTGATAAATACATAAAGTCATATTTTTTAGATTATTTGTCTAATTATGAAGTTGTATATACCTATTTTTGTATGTATTTCAGAGGAATACTGAGCATATTAAGAATGTTTTAAAAAATAATTTGAAATATTTCAACTGGAGGTGAAAGTAAGATTATAAAGACATATTTCTGGTTTGTTTGCCCCAAAACAGATGATTTATTTTTCTACACTTTTTACAAGCTTAGCACATTTAGATGTATGTGCATATGGTGTGTATTTATCCTCATAATGAAGGGAAAATAATATAACTTGCAGAGTGAATACATGTTCTTTCCAGTCACGTGGGTATTTAAAAAATATATTACTTAAAGCCACTAAATGATCCCCTAGTCATCTGTAAGAATATTTAAGTGGTAGCTCTGTTCTAGAGTTTGAAAAGTGACCTAGAACTGAAAAGATAAGGAAAAATCATATTGACTTTTTATTTTCTTAATTGTTATCTTACCAGTGTCCTTTTGCTCACAGTCAAATGAAGCAGCTCTCATGGGCACAACAGACCACATTTTCACTGCTAATGATTATAGTGAAAGTATTGCTATATCAGAAAGTATGATTTAAGAAATAATCCTAGCAATTATATTTGTATTAGTATTCCCATATAATTTGATTTCCTTAAAAATGCATATACCTAGCCGGGCTCCGTGGCTCAGCCTGTAATCCCATGCCTTGGGAGGCTGAGGTGAGCGGATTGCCTGAGCTCGCGGGTTCGAGACCCGCCTGGGCAACTTGGCGAGACCTCATCTCTACAATAAGTCAAAAAGTTAGCCGGGCATGGTAGTGCGCGCCTGTAGTTCCAGCTACTTGGAAGGCTGAGGCAGAAGGATCGCCGGAGCCCAGCAGGTCGAGGCTGTGGTGGCCGGAAGCAGCCACTGCACTCCAGTCTGGGTGACAGAGTGAGACGCCAACACAAAAAAAAAAAAAAAAAAGAAAAAAAAATGCATGTATCTATTCATATGTTTCTATTTCTCTCTTTCTCTGTAAGATCTTAAGTTTAAGTTGAAAAATCTGTTTTTCCTTACTAGTAGCAAAGAAATTGTCAAAATAGTCAAATTTTAATTGCCCATATTTACAATTCATCTTTTAAAAAGATGATTTTTATTTGTTTATTTATATAATAAAAAACTTGCGAAATCCCATGATTCACCATCTGCTTCAAGTGATCAAATTTGTATATATTTGTATGTTCTCTCTTTTGACTGGATGACTAAACAGACATGCGTATTCAAATATATATGCCTTTGTGGACTGGTTTCTAAAAGTAAGGCATATACTTAGTAATAATGGAATTAACTGAAGTAAACTGTCCTTATCTGACAAGACTTAATTTCAAACTTTTGAATGATTATTTTTATCATGATGAATTTCAAATATTTATAAAAGTTGTTCAGAATATTACAATAAACCCCATATATCCATCACTAAGCCTCACAAATTATCTACTCAAAGCTATCTTGGCCGTATATATATGTATACGGAGTGCCCAAAAAAGGTATACACATTTTAAGAAATGTTATTTATGTATTACTTTTCTAAGCTGAATTAAATTACAGTAGCAATGTGTAGTATGACATTCACACAACTGTGCTTCCACCATTTTCTTTGACTGTCCTGCCTGTCACATGGTGACACTGGCATTCATTTGATTAACATCATCTTTTGAGTGAACGTCACACCCGAAGTGTGTATACATTTTTTGGTGCCATATATATATATATACATATATACACACACACCCACACACACACACCACCACCACCACCCTAAACAAGCCCCAGGCATCATAATCATTTCATCCATAAATATTTTCAGAATGCATTTCTAAATGATAAGAAATTTAGGACAAGCACAGTGGCTTACACCTGTAATCCTAGTACTCTCAGATGCTAAGATGGGCGGATTGCTTAAGCCCAGGAGTTCGAAACTAGTCTGGGCAATACAAAAAAAAAAAGTTAACTGGTCATGGTGATGTGTGCCTGTACTTCCAGCTACTCAGGAGGCTGAGGTGAGAGGATTGCTTGAGCCCAGAAGTTTGAGGTTGCAGTGAGTTGTAATTGTGTCACAGCACTCCAGCCTGGGCAGCAGAGTGAGGCCTTGACTCAAAAATATTAAAAAAAAAAAAGAAAGAAAAGAAAAAAATGTAAAACATACTCCAAATACCAAAATCATACCTAGAAAAAAATAACAAATTTTTTATGTCACCAAATTTCAATAAATGTTCACATTTTCAGATGAACAAATATAAATTAATTTTGAGGCTCATTTGAAAGTATTCAAATAAAGTACATGCATTACTATGTGTTATATTTTTCTTTTTAACCTATTTTAATCTATTGTCTCATTCTCCATCTCTCTTCTGTTAATTTCCTTTCGATGCATTTGCTGTTAGTGGTGGTGATTGTGTTGCTAAAAACTGAGATCTATTTTCAAAGAGGAGCCTATTCAAACTTGAGCACATTCAGAGAAAAGACTTGGAGATAGAAAATGGTCTTTAAAGAATATTATGGAGAACTACTAATGTAATTAATAAAACCAAACCAAGTCAATTGCATAACTCTGTTGGATTTGATAGCGGTGGTTAAAATCAGAATAAAACTTAGCACCAAGAAGTAAGCTGATGGATGGAATTCCTTCGGAGACTGATCTGTGTCAGTAACTAGTCAACAATTAGAATCATCACACAAGGATGGGGTATCTCTAGAGTATGCATTTTTGCCACTGAAGCAATTCAAGTGTATCTTTAAAAAACACAGAACTTCTTTTAAAATAATGAAAATAATAATTGTTCGTTGTGTCTCAGAAAAAAGCTGGAATTCAAACAAATGTTATGCTTCCTTCCTAATGTTATTTTCTCTTCTTGCTCTTTCTCCCACTCTACCTCTCCAGTGAAACATACACGATTTATCCTCCTCATCATGCACACACCTTGCTCACATGAACTGTAGAGATAAGTGGATTAGTAAAACGATGGTTAGTGCCCTGCCCTCCTCCTGACTTACCTGAATCTAAATTTACGGCTCATTACAGAGCATTTGTTTACTGGAACCCAAATCATATCTAGCAACCTATAGCTAGCACATTGAATTGCATTGTCAAAGCAGACTCACACGAATCAGAGATCTTAGTAGTACACAAGTAACAATTTCAAGGATAAAGCAATGGAAAGCTTTAGACCAAGCAGAGAGACATTGGATTTAAAGGGTAGCTTCCCACATCCTTCCTTCTCATGTGAGCCAAGTACCTCTGGCAAGAATAAATTAGGTCTCTAAGTAAGGTTTCTGGAATTTTTTATAAAGCAGAGAGTGTTTAAGTTCAGAAACATCCTCATTTTATACCCGAGATAGTTCTATAGCTTAAGGGTGGCATTTCTTATAGATCGCCAAGCCTTACAGAACGAGGGTTGCATTTACTAGTTATAGTAACCTTAGCCAAATCAGCATGTTGACAGCATTGCAGAGATGAGGTCTCTTTCTCCAAATTTCCTTAGTTCATTTTCCTAAAGGTCCAGTTGACAAGCAGAATAGACCCAGGTCACCTTTTCTTCCCTCCAGGTGATGTTCTCTGAGTGAGAGGAATGAAGAGACAGCAGGCCAGCTACCTTAACTTCTTCTATGCACTTTAGTTGTTGGGCTTGGAAAAATGTAAATTTTTAGCTTTCCAGTTTCTGTCACACAAGAAAGACAATAGATGAATACTGAGATGTTTAGCTAACAAATTAAAGTTCACTACACATTTTTTCAGTTTATCTTTATCCTTCTATTTTGCTAGATATAATTCTATCCCTTCAAGGTGAACAGTCACAAAGGATCCCACTTGACTTTCATTTGTTCTTTTTATCTGAAAAATACACTTAGTATTTTACTACATGTTGCCCTATTTTGTAATTGCCTGCACCATATGCTTTAGCACTGTAAAATGAAAACATCTCCAGTTTGCTGTTATCCTTCTTCCTAGTATTATAACACTGAAGATATTCAATGCAATATTTGCTGAGTAAATGCAAATGACACTCTAATTTTAAGTGTTTAAGGTTTTGCTCACTATTTGCAGTTCTAATAGGTGGTTTTGAGCAGTCCATCAGTCTTCTAAGTCTGAACAAGCACCTCCTTTCCACACAGTATTTTTAATTAAAGGGAGTCCTTTTAATTATTGAACTTTCATTTATGTTAGGCTGCTACTATTGTTAATAGTACTCAGTTCTGATATTAAAAAGCAGACACTCTGAGAGAGGAATTTGCACAAAACTAAAATGATTTGCTTCCTGCTGTCTCCTTTTGGGCTCTGCTCTTAGGCAAGCTCTTTTAGAAATCATATACCAGGCACACCAAGTGTCCCAATGCAATTTCTCTTCCATCAACAGTTCCCTCCTTTCATTTACTATCTTCAGTTTTACTGCTGTAAGACACACACACACACACAAACTGGGAGAGGTAAATGACAAAGGGGATTCCAGGGTCTCCTCTCCCATTCATCCCCTTAGTCTTAGATTAATTTATTCTAGTTTCCAACAATTCCACACTCTATTAAAAACCTTGACATTGGCTACGTACAGGTGATTCTTCCCGTGTTCCTAATATTTCCTTCTCTTGGCAGTGCAGGGGCATAAGGAAGAAGAACAACCTACTATGATGTGACTCTTTTTCCTTTCTGCTCCCTCTGACTGTTGTAAGCTTCCAAGCCCTAGGACTAAGGGTCAATGCACATCTGCATTATTAGTATCTGCTTAGACAATACTTTTATAAAAAATAGTTTATATTTCTTTGCACTTGCTATGCATTAGACACTGTGCTAAACTTTGCCGAAATTACCTCATTTAATCATCCCAACAATCCTAGGAGGAAGTTATTATCTCTATTGTCCAGAGGAGGACACAACCTTCAGAGAAGTTGAAAAACTTGTCCAGGGTCTTTCTGTTAAGCAAGGTGAGCACTGGTGTGTGAAATAACAGTGCTCTTACTCTCACAGTGCCTCTCTAGAAAAGGGCTAAAGACATGCTTTTTTTCTGAACACATCAACATCAGAGGCATCCACGAATTACAGCACAGCAGTCAAAACTTACTTTAATTGTCATGTTAAGTCTTTGTGTTCTGGCAATGGAAACAAAAACACTCACAGTTTTTCCTAAGAGTTTTTCTAAAACTAAACCTGAAAACTCAAAGGAAACAATAAAGCAGCTTTTCATCACTTTTCTCTCAAAGCTAGATTCCTCAATCAAGGATAATCGGTATTCTCTTTCTTTTAGCATCCTTTTGATACTATTAAAAGTCAACATAGACTCTAATAAAATATGACTTCTTTATAACCTCATTTCTAGACTAATTTGGGAAGGACAAAATCAGAGAAGCATAAATTTTTAAAGATTCCAGTGTTGTTCCTAAATTTTAAAAAATAGATATTTTATGAATATCTCTCCTGTGTTTTTAAAAAAATTATTCCCAGGGATAAGACTTGTTATATTCTGAGTCTAATTTGTCTGAGTAGTAAAATTTAGCGACTTTTCTATCGCCACTACCCAGTGCTGCAGTCTTTACTCACTTTAGCCTATTAGATCTGTTCTTCATTCTCATGGAGAGTAAAAGCAAACCAGGGTTTCCTTAGACCAAAAGTCATGCTTAAAAAACTATTTATCCCACCTGTCTACAATTTCTGTTGAATCATTCTTATTGTCTGGGTTTTCCCCCTCCATTTAGTTTATTTTCTAAATTGCTCTCCTTTTCCTGGGCTTGGTTTTTCATCTCTCACACATTTCTCATCTAGTCAGAATATATTAAGACCCTACTATATGCTGCGCACAGTAAGCAAAACCAAGTTCCTGTGTGGCCAACTTATAGTCCATAGGTTAAAGACAGCAACTAAGTAGGTAGTCAAAAGACAGTGTGAAGAGGGAGAGGAGAGAGGCAGTTACATAAGAAGAGATCCTGATTTCATGACAAGGCTTCTATATTCATCTATAAACCTATGTAATGTGTTCTGGGTTTTCTTGCTGTTCATCCCAAACTCATAACTCTTATATTCTGTCCAGTACCAGAAATGTTAGAGGGGCATCTGCAAACAAACTTGATATGAAGTCATGGTCTACTCTTTCTGCCAAAAAATATTTTCTAGAACTAGCAATCACTCTAGGTTGTTTCATGACAACCTTCTAAGCAATTTAGATGTCATGTGGTGTAGTTCCAGGGTGCAATCGGTTAGCGCATGGTACTTATAAGATATTATACGGTGGGCCCAGCTCGGTGGCTCATCTTGTAATCCACGTACTTTGGGAGGCCGAGGCAAGTGGATTGCCTGAGCCCACAGGTTCAAGATCAGCCCAGGCAACTTGGCGAGACCTGTCTACAATAAATCAAAAATTACCCCGGCATGGTAGTGGGCATTTGTAGTTCCAGCTACTTGGAAGGCTGAGGCGGAAGGTTCACCGAAGCCCAGCAGGTCAACGCTGGGGTGGCTGTGAGTGTGCCACTGCACTCTAGCCTGGGCGACAAAGTGAGACTCCAGCTCAAAAAAAAAAAAAAAAAAATATTTATATATATATCATATGGTGGCCCGGCACGGTTGCTCAGCCTGTAATCCCAGCACTTTGGGAGGCCGAAGCGAGAGGATTGTCTAAGCCAGGGGGTTTGGAACCAGCCTGGGCAACTTGATGAGACCTCATCTCTACAGTAAATCACACACACACACACACACACACACACACACACACACACCCCAAAAACTAGCTAGGCATGGTGGCGTGTGTCTGTAGTTCCAGCTACTTGGTGGAAGCCTGAGGCAGAAGGATCGTCTAAGCCCAGCAGGTCGAGGCTGCAATGGCCACGAGCATGCCACTGCACTCCAACCAGGGCAACAAGAGTTAGACTCCAACTCAGAAAAAAAGATATCATATGGTTTTACTTCTTTTGGCTAAAAATGTAATGGACAGTGCATCATCGAAAATGTAAATGAATAAGAAATATCTATTTTGAGTTGCTTTTTTTGGGGGGGGAACCCTTTTGTAGAATTTATTTCTTGCTAAATTAAAAAAAGTAAAAGTAGGAAATAAAGTTATTCATAATCTTACTACCTTTAGATAACCACTCTTGATATTTTGACCTATATGTGCCATCATATTCTTGTATGATTAAATGTAAAAGATAGAGAAAAATGAAAGAACATTGTAGGGCCTATAAATTCACATATATTCTGCATATGTATTAACATAATACATCTTGATAAAAAATGTTAATGTTAATTCCAAGATATTTATTTACAACATACATGCGTACACACTTAAAAGAATATATGTATATATTTTGATGATAAAAATACTTTTGATTCAAAAAAGAGAATACTTTCCAAACATGCTTTAAAGTAAATTTATAAAACAGAAAGTGATAGCTTTAAAAGAGTTGCTAAAACTCTTGTGTGCTGAAGAGTGAATAAGTGCTTTTATTCCTGTGTGTACCAGCCTGAATGAATCCCAGTCCCTTTCTTCTTCATTTATTCTTTGCACAGCATTCAATATTGTGTCTTGAGCTATCTGATATTGCCTCTTGGATGTTCCATCAGCTTTCGTATCTGACGATGATGAAGGTGGAACTCCTCATATTTCCTTCCAAATTCTAGCTTCTTCCTAATTATTGGCAAAGTCATCATTCTTTATAGGGCAGCCTTTTCTAGACTGTGCATTTAACATTTCAAGAAATTCTGCAGGCAAAGTTTGTGAGTAATCAACAAAAAATATTCAAGGTTGATGATGCACTCATAAAATAAATTTATTAGTCCAGTTATATATTGATAATTTATGGATTTCTAAGCCCATAGAAAAGATTTTATTAGACCATAAAATTAAATTTAAAAGGAATATACAAACACACACACTTACATAAAGAAAACACTAGGAGGAAGCTAATGAGCTGAAGAAAAAGATTTTTATTCTTTGAACATATGCCTACCCTTATTTAAATCTCAACAAATTGAAGAAACTACTGTGCATTAAACTGGCATATTTATTGTATTTTAAAGGGGCTTCTAAGTCACTAAGAAAAAGGAATGAAAGTTGTTACTGATTTTGTTAAGCAATAATGCTGAAATAAATAAATGTAAATAAATATAATTTTATTAAACAGTCTTTATATTCAGATATAAATGGTAAAATGGTTACTTTATTCTGATAAAATTGCTACTTTATTAGTTTGTCTAAAATTTTTTTTCATTCTGGAATATTCAGAGATCAAATTTTAAAACTCACAAAGAATAAGGAGGTTTTTCCTATAATAAGATGTTTTCCATTATGGCAATCCTAACATGGTCATCATGAGAAAACTCCCAATTGGCCCATTCTGAAGAAATAATAATAGGATTCTGTCTTCCCTAGAAATGTTGGAAAGATTATTCTTCTGAAATATATTAGAAGCTGACTAAATTGCTGTCAAGGTCAAAATAAAAATTGGAATTTCTTAAAAATTAAGTTAAGGCAGATTCTTAAGAAATAATTTTTAAAATATTATAAATAATTTAGGTATTAATCAGAAAAACTTGAAGTAAAAAAGAAGAAATGGTAGAAATGTTAAATATTTTGCAACCTGAACAAGTCAATTGATACTGCTAAAATTATAAAAAGGAAGATAATTTTACTCTAGTATTAAAAATGAAATTGATAAGGTAAACTGGAATTGGAACCAGACAATGAAGTTTTAATCATGTTAAAAACTATGATTTGCACATTTATAAAAATATATTTTACTCAGAAAATCTTAGTGTTGAACCTGGTGTTTAGTCTTCAAAGTAATTCAAGATGTGATCCAAGGACCATATGAATCATAATTACCTGGCAGCTTTGCTGAAAATATAAATTCCCATGTATAGCTAATTAGTTAACAACTATTTATGGCACAGTTATAATAGAAAATAAGTCATAAAAAGGATGCAAGAATTGGGAGCTCAAATCCCTTCCATTATGGCAAATATTGGTCATAGCCTTTCCTAAGAAAGTAGTGAACTATGCTCAGTTCTAAACCCCAGTAATAACAAAGAATGTGAAGAAATTCAAAAAAGGTCAATGAATGATTAAATATTGGAAAATTAGATTTCTGCTCTTATTTCAGAAGTTAGAGGCAAAGCCATACTTATACTGTATGATTATAAGAGATCAAAATTCTGTTACTGTGTTAAAAAAGTTCACTCTCTCTCTCTTTCCCCCTCTCCCTTCTCCTCCCCATCTCTCTTCCTGTTCCTCTTGTTCTCTCTCATAATGGCAAAATGTACACAGTTCCTTTTACCCTTTTGAAATCTGCATTATTATGTAAACTTTTTCTAGAAAATAAGTAGAAATTTTTATCAAAAACCAAGAAAACAATGACTATACAATACACTAGTGCTATAGTCCCCCAAAAGTCATTAGTTTTACCTGCCCCACCTCTTTCCCTTACCTGATGCTCTGCCATGGAGACTAGCACTATCACTGTATAAATCCTTTCTTTAGACTGAGGCATTTTTGCAGCTTGCAGATTTTTTTCTTGACCATCACTCAGTGATGTTACCATTTTGGTGTAGACTAACAGTGTTCTCAAATGTTAATATGCATAAGAATCACCTGAGCATCATGTTAAAATGCAGATTCAGGTCCAGTAGATCAAGTTGGTTCGGAATATGCATTTCTAGCTAGTTCCCAGAGATGATGGCTATACCACTGGTATATGGTCCACACTAACGCTAATTAACTTATGATCCTCAAATTTATAAATGATACCTATTAGAGAAGAAGTATCCACAGGATACAGAATAAACCCATATTTTAATCCACTAAAGAGGGCTGATAAATGTCCTAACTGGAGACAGCAAAATGGGCCCTCCTAAGGAGACTGCTGCAGAATCTTTTAAGGGCTGTGGATTCCCAGAGGAGAGGTGAAATTAATTTTGCCAAACAGTAATGGGAGAAGGGGGAGTTGGAGGTCACCAAATGCTAATTTCACTGACAACGCAATTTTTTAGCAATGTGATCATTCAGAGAAATTGGATATGGAGTAATAAAGGGAACACTAACAAAATTATCATAGACTTTGCTATTGTCTTTTTTGTCTCTTGAGGTAAACAGACTTTTTAAATGACTAAACACAATCTGAAAAACTTCCTTTTTAATTTTTCACTTGGGATTTTATAAACAATTTTTTTCTTAAGTATTCAATGATGTGAACCTCATTAGTATTAATAACTGTACAAATTTTAGCCTTTATAAGATTAGTAATCATGACTTGTGCTTTACAATTCTTGTTTCTTTACTTGTTAGCCCAAAAAGTAATGATAATGGTTTGTGTTTTACAACTCACAAATTATCCACACAATAATTTCCAGGTGGAACAGAATATATATCTGACTGTGTTTAACTGTGGTAATGTGTGCCAAAGATTATATATGTATTCTCGTAACTACATAAACTAATTCTATTCTGTTTCATAATAAATAACTAAGTTCAAACAGTTTCTTTTGACTAGGAAAACAACTTCTAATGAGATTATAAAATTGTTCAATTCTTTTACTTTTTAAACAATAAAATAGCTATAGAAATTCATTAGCAGTTTTTGAATAATGAAATTAATTCTACTTTATATTTGTACAATTATCCTACCCCCATCTTGTTTTTGTAACTAAAATTCAATTTTATCTGATGCACCTAGTGATTTGTACTAACATTACTAAATCAATGATGTCTGTGTTAAGAATTTAATCTCTAGGTAGCACACGGAAACATAGGAAACAAAAAAATGCTAACGTGGAAAAATTCTTATCAATTTTGTTTTAAATATTTAAAATAAAAATAATGAAATTAAAAAATTAATATTTTCCGTGTCTTGAAGCATAAGCCTTTTCTGTATTAATAATGTGTATTTTACTATATCAACCTACTATAAAATCAATAAGTGAGATAAATTTAGGTGCACAGGCAATGGCAGATTGTTCATACTTAATTTCAAAAACACCAAAGAGGCAGAAAAAGCATGATGAAGGGGCATCATACCTATAAGAAAATGACTAGAGGATTCAAAAACAATCAACTGCCATGCAATAATCCTGTGCTGCTTTTCTCAGGGCTACAAGGATCCTTAGGTTCTGCAGGAAGTCCTGAATCCAACACTTCTGGAAACACTGACTAGAAGTAATGTTATGGGTTCAGAAGAGCCTCCCAGTCAGTAATCTTATAGGGTCAACCTTATTGATTCTTTAGTAATTTGACCAACACAAGTGCAATCATCTATTTCCTCAAGCCATTTCATTCTTTTCAACTGTGTAGGTGGAGGCCAAGCAACTGCTAAGAAATGAAGCACAGCTTACAAGGAGTATTTTATAGAGACATGGAATTAGCCACTAGTAGGAAAAAACAAAAAGCACAAACAGATGGTACCATTAAAATATTGTTGCCAAGTAATTATATAGTAAAATTCCGTCAGGGGAGAATAATGGCCAATCAATCTTTGTACGAAATAGAAGAGTGGTTTTTAAATGTAACATTTGGAGTCTAGAATCACGTCTAAGCTCAATTTAACAGCAGTGTTATTTTCGGCACCTTTTGTAAGTCTCGGTTTTCTCAAACCAAAGTGGTGATAAAATAATTCCTACCTCATAATATCTGAAATTACATGAGATAATTTCTGAAAAGAATATCACATACAATGCTGAGCTATCACAAGCTCACATTTAAGTCTTAGCTATTATTATAATTCATCAATTTTAAGAAGTTACTACTTATAAAACATATTATCAATTTAATAAAAGCTTTTCGAGGAAGTATACTCTTTTAACTATACACAGATATATAAAACATATGCCGAATTTCAGAGAAATTGATTTTTATTAAAAAGTCATAGAATCAAAGAAAGTTGCAATTATTGTTTGCCAAGCTCACTTCTGATTTAACACAAGGTTTTCAGGAAAGTCATTCATAACTGTATAAATATGTGTGATGTGGATGTATGTGTGGTTGTATACACATTTATGTTTATAATAACTATAAAAATAAATTAATACATAATATGAAATAAGAAAAGTTTGAAAAATTAAAGAATAGGTCTTTATGTCTCACTAGAAAATAAAAAAGGTAAATATCTAATGGGAGCATTCAAAGATACATGTATTGTGTTCTCATGCATTACT
This sequence comes from Tarsius wallacei, assembly GCA_963574415.1. Taxonomy (NCBI): domain Eukaryota; kingdom Metazoa; phylum Chordata; class Mammalia; order Primates; family Tarsiidae; genus Tarsius; species Tarsius wallacei. The sequence goes on from CAUYQG010103939.1 coordinate 23,585, forward strand.
ATATATTGACAGTTTCAAAATTACTCATATTCAAACCTTAATTTTTGTGGACTATAGTACAGTCTTTTAAAATAATCTATTCGTTAGCATAGCTGTTAGCTTTAAACTCTTCATTCAGTTGATACAAAATTTATGACTACTCTAAGACACAGAGTCAGTTTTCTCATTTCATAAAATAATCTACACATATCTTACATTCTGCCAAAGATAGCTGGGGGACACATATCTGCTTTGCCAAACTGCAACTCCAGTGCTGCTCAAATGGTAGATGGTTATATTTCTAGACTTAGGTGTGTGTGTGTGTGTGTGTGTGTGTGTTTGTGTTTTAAAATAATTTATTTAATAAGGGAGTAGAAGTTCAGAATTACAAAAAACACAAATATGACATAGATATGGAAATATCTTTTCTGCAAGGTTAGAGAGTAGTAAAAATTCTGAAAGGTTTATAAAAATCACATAAGCATCTGACCCTAATAAATTGATTCAACTGTGTCTTTTTTCTTCCTCTGCATCTCAGTGAATGAAAGCTATTATATGACAATGACAGAAGCAAATACAGATTCAGATAATGGTACTCTTGGAGCCTTCACCTATTTCAAGAGAATTCCATTTATAAAAAGGCACATATCAAGGATAAATCTAAAATGATAAAACTTCCATGAAGGAGCAATTGTTTCTTCATTTTTCTATGCAAACATACATTAGTCTCCATCCTTTGCTAGCTCTTGCATAATGAATTGCAACAGAACAAAAATTATTTTTTCTTCTAGTGGCAGAGAAGTCTACAGAAAGAACATGACTCACAAAAGAAAACAAAACAAAAGTCATTTTTTGATGTCACATTAAATAAATTGCTCTGAGCCCAGCTTGGTGGCTCAGCCTGTAATCCCTTGGTTGGGGAGGCTGAGGTGAGTGGATTGCCTGAGCCCGCGGGTTCGAGACCCGCCTGGGCAACTTGGTGAGACCCCCATTTCTACAATAAATCAAAAAATCAGTCGGGCGTGGTAGCGCGTGCCTGTAATTCCGGCTACTGGAAAGGCTGAGGCGGAAGGATCGCCAGAGCCCAGCAGGTCGAGGCTGCGGTGGCCGGAAGCGGCCGCTGCACTCCAGTCTGGGCAACAGAGTGAGACTCCAATTCAAAACAACAAGAACAAGAACAACAACAACAACAAAAATAAATTGCTCTGCAAATGAGAAAGGTGTGTAACAGAGGATAACAAGTTTACATTTATTGTTAACATATAGTTTTCTTTATGGTTGAATATAACGCTATGTGTGCAACTGAATCCACTCTGCTTTTGCTGCCTTAAAATCTTAACTATTTTATGTTTGAACTTGTGTTTTGAAAGTGAAATCTGATGGGACAATGAAGCATGAACTTGAGCAAAGAATATATTTGTAATATGTATTGGTCACTTCTTGTTGCTTTATTCTCATATAGTATTTTTAATGGCATATAAACATAGAATTCTGGTGCACTCATGGTCCATAAGAGTTCAGTGAGTCTCAAAGTGAGTACAGAGGTAACAGTATTGCATTGATAACCCTGAGACAGCTTTCCATTAGAATCAGAATTTGCTTCCAACACAGATAGAAAGCATTCTAAAAAACCACAAATGACTGTGGAACCCCACTACATCTTTTCTTACTTGTGTTGCTTCCTTCTACTAGCCAGCGAATTATGCAGAAAACGATGACATACAAACAAGGGGTAAGATAAGGTGATCACACACACAAAAAACTGAATACCTCATGTTCTCACTCATAAGCGGGCCCTAACCATTGGGCGCAAGCACAACAGCGGGAACAACTAATGCTGTTCGACTGCATGGCTAATGGTAAGAGAGAGGAGGATAAGGGGCACACAATCACCCACTGGTTACCATGCCCACTACCAGGTGGAGAGGGGGCACGCTGGAAGCCCAAACCTCACCAGCATACAACTTAGTTATAAAGCAAGCTCTCACATGTACTCTACAACTCTAAAATTAAAATATATATGGTGATCACAGTTCCTTTCTTTTCTTTTATCCCTACTAATCAAAAGACAAAGGTAGTGAAGGGTAGGGACCCCATAAAATTTAGAATAAAAGAACTTGGTAAAAGAATTCTAGCAACAGTGCAGCTATTTTAGCGTAGCTTTAGCCCTATCTCACTTTGCTGAGCAGCTCTACTGATCATTAGCAAGAAACAGAACCAGCACTCCTGGGCTTAAAAACCTGGTAATTATTCTAAGCCCCTTAAGTCTGTCAAGTCCTAATTATTCTTCTTCCAGGCATCTGTGCTTCTGGCCTTGATGTATTGTTATTAGTTCACTGTGACCGACTTCTAGCCCACCACCTGGAATCATGATACCGGTGCCTAGTGATGTTAAGACACAAGACTTATGTGATTTCTGTTATCTACATCAAAGAAGTGCAACTTTAAACATTCTCCTTAGCCCAAATTCCTCTCCAAGAGCTTTAAATATACCCAGGTTCCCAGCCTTGCAGGCTGTACTCGCCTATGAGTGCTGGTCCCTTTCTGTCTGTGGAAAGTGGATAATAAACTTTACTTTTTCTGTGTTGCAAATCTGTGCCTCTTTCCCACAGCACTGGGCCACCTTGCCTCAGTTTACCCTTTCAAGTCAAGAGTGTTGATAAAGTGTGCATGTATCAGGAACTAAAATAAAAACAATTGAGTAAATTTGTGCAGTGTTTCCACTGTTCTGGTAAGAATGAAAGGCATATGCATATATGAGCTATGAAATATGAATTGTATAATTTTGTTGACTTTGTATGATTTACATGTTGTGATTTGTGTACTTCAAACCGACATTGTACAATATAAGTTGAATGGTAAAATTCATAATATTTTAAAGTTTAAATTTTTCCCTTTTCAGGATTACATTTAGTATAAAATTTTAAAAAATGAAAATAGAGAAAGAAGTCATAAAAAAAGCAAAAGGTATCTTTTATTACTTTAATGGCATATTTTTCCTGCTTTTTGAACTGGGAACCCACATTTTCATTTTGCTCTGGAGCTCGCAAATAATGTGAGCATCCCTGGCTATAAAGAAAAAATTTGAGTAGGCAGACTTAAGGCTGAAATCTAGCTTTGCATTTTACTGAAAGTAAAACCACCGGGTAGGTACACAGGACCTGAATTCGTTTGGTGACAAAATTTCACTTTAACAGAAGGGAGTGAGTAAAACGAAAGAAAAACAGCACAGGGCACAGTCTCATGTTTTTCCTCTGTGGTTCCTTCCTCACTTGACCGTGGACTGCTTTCTATGATATTCAATTGCATTCACTTTAGTTGCAATTCTTCACCTCAGTCCAGATCTGACCCTTCATTTCCCTTTATTCAATAAACACTAGTGATTCAGGTTTTCAACTCTATACTTGTTTCCTAAATCATCTTTTCCAGTTATCCCTTTAAAAACCAACATTTCTTTAAAATTCCTTTAAAAAGGCAGATGAGTTTCAAATCTGTCTAACCCACACCTAAACTCTCTCGTAGGTGCTAGCTTCACATATTCAACTGCCTACTGGACATCTCCCTTGCCTTCCCTATGTGTCTTTCAAAATTGTCTGATCTAAATAAAAATCACTACCCACCTACCTCCAGCCTTGCCAAAGTATCCGCCTCTGTTTTTCTCATTTTAGTTACTAGTTCTATTACAACTAGTCATCCAAGCCAAAAACTGAGTTTTATTCTAAATTTCTCTCTCTCTCTCTTGCACCCTCCACATCCAAACACCAGGTTCTTTCAATACTGTCGCCAAAAACCCTTTGAATCTTTCCTTTTCTTTCTATCTGCCATGATAGTTGAGCACAGACCTAACTATTTGACCTGGATTATTGTTCTTGGTTCCCATTATCATGCTCCTCCAATTTATCCCAACACTATGCTGCCTGTGTAATATTTCTAAAGGGTAAATTTGATCACATAGCTTCTTGGCTAACAGAATCTATTAATAATATCTCACCACTTTCTGATACAAAGTCCAGCATCTTGAATTATTCATACACTTATCTTCAAAATAATGTCTCTCTGTATTTTTCTTTTTTTAGGAAGTAAATAAAAAATGTGTTTATTTATTTATTCACTAAACTCTTATATAACACTTATTGTGTTCCAGGCACCGTTCTTAGTGCTTCATACACATTCATTCATTCATACTGTTTCATAATTTTTTAATTTAAAAAAGTTATTATAAGTACATAATAGAAGTTTATATTTATGGAGTACATATGATGTTCTGATGCAGGCAAACAGTGTGTAATAATCACATCAGGGTAACTGAGGTATCCATCACCTCAAGCATTTATCATTTCTTTGTATTAGAACATTCTAATTCCACTCTTTTAGTTATTTTTAAATATATATGACTGGACGCAGGGGCTCATATCTGTAATCCCAGTACTTTGGGAGGCCGAGATAGCAGGATTGCTTGAGCCCAGGAGTTCAAGACAAGCCCAGGCTTTATAGTCATAGTGAGACTTCATTTCTAACAAAAAAATTAGCTGGGTGTGGTACATACTTGTAGTCCCAGTTACTTGGAAGGATGAGGTGGAAGGATCACCTGAACCCAGCAGACCAAAGCTATGGTGAGCCATGATGGTGCCACTGAACTGCAGCCTTGGTGGCAGAGTGTGACCCTGACTCAAATCAATCAATCAGTAATTTTTAACAGTAGTCACTCTATTGTACTATCAAATGCTAGGTCTTATTCTTTCTATCTACTTATATTTTTGCACCCATTAACCATCCGCATTTTCCCCACCCACCTCCCTACTACCCTTTCAGCCTCTGGTAACCACCAATCTGCAGTTCTGTATTTTTCTTTGCACTTTTTTCTTGCCTTTCCCCCTTTGTGTTTTGCACTCTGGCCACATGAAACTATTTAAATTTCATAAACTTGCTTGCCCCTCTCTTCTCCATTGTTTTTCCAGCTATCTTCTTTTAGGCAGGCTAATTTCTATATCACCTTACTGGGCTGTTACAATACCCGAATACATTGTTGGCAAATAGTTCATTTTCACTATCATTAGTGAAGCCTTCTTAATAAAGTGGTTAAAACACTGGGCGTTTTGGCTTCACTCAGAATTTATTACAGTAAAATTTTGTTAAGTGCAGTAATAGATATATAGTATCAAATGACTCTTTCCAGGGAAAAACAAGAGTCAGGTCAGATTCATAGACGATTGACTTTTGAACTTAATATAAAAGAGTAAATAGCAGTACCTGCGAGACAGAAAAGAGCACTGGGACAGACAAAGGCATTCTCTGCAGAGAAATGGAATTTGCAGAGGCATAAGAAAACAGGGCACGTTGGGAGAATTTTATACAATTCAGATTGGCTGGAACATCTTTGTGTGGCAGTGGGAATTAAGATATAAAACTACTTCAAGAGATATTTTAGGAAACAAAATGAAGAGAATTTCGTGAATAATTGAAGAAAAGAAGTAAGAGTGAAAAGTAGTTGATCATGAATATGCAATTTCAATTTAGTCCGAAAGGTAGATCACTAGGCAATTAGTAGACAAGGAATACGCAAGTAATTTGAAAAGATGAAATCTAAGGAATTCAGGTAAAGATGGCTAATAGGTTGTCAAAATACTGAACTGACAGCTATGAGAAAAAAACATAAATAATCGGTAATAGGTAAAGTCAATGAGAATCCTTATAGATAATTATAAAGTGAGAGAAGAAGGATGAAGAATGGGATCCTGTGGAATATCAGCAGGTAAGATGGCAGTACAGGAAAAAGGAACCAGCAACAACATTTTTTCTAAAAGCCAGGAATATAGAAAGAAGATAGTGAGGTTTCTCAAAATGTTTTCAAATACTCAACAAAAGCCAATCAATCACACCTGCTCTGTTCTTTAGTTAGGTACTTTTAAGATGTTTCCTTACCCAAAAGCATTATGATATATAAAAGTATGTACTACTGCATCAGCATTGCAGATTTGTTCGGACTAACTAGACTATTTTATTTTTAAATTAAATTAAATTAATTTTTTATTTTTATTTTTTTATTTTGAATATGTGGGGTACTGTTCAGGGTTAGGTATACAAATGTTCATTAGGCAGGTACCCTTGTTGACGAAGTGTGCCCCCCCTGGCATTCTCCCACTGCTGCCAATCCTGCCTCCCCCACCCCCGATCGTTTCCCACTACTGCCAATACAATTCTTACAGTATTACGATAGTTGTTCAAGGTCCGCTTATGAGTGAAAACATGTGATACTAGGTTCTTTGTTTCTGTGATCACTCAGTATTATAGTCTCTAAGTCCATCCAAGTTGCTGCGAAGTTGATAATTTTGTTCTTTTTTATGACTGTGCAATATTTCATTGTCCATATATACCACTTTTTAAAAAATCCAGTCCTCTTTCGATGGGCAGCATGGTTAATTCCATGTTTTTACTATCGTGAATAATGCTTCAGTAAACATGCATGTGGAGGTATCTTTTTCATAAAGTGGTTTGGTTTCTTCTGGGATATTTTAAATAATGAATATTGTTTCATGGTTCAGCTGAACTATACAGGAGTGATATTCAAAATATTTAATCATGAATATGACTGCACCAACAAATCAGAACAGATAAAGGCAAGGTTAGCCTATAACTTCCATGCCAAGGAGGGAAAAGATATTTACATCAAACATTACTCTTCTAGTTGTGGAATCAAGGAACTGTGATCACTAGATTCTAGGTCTCTGGAAGGAGGCTGGAGGTGGGAGGTGGGGGGTGGACATACTGGAGGACTTTAAGTTGCAGATATTTATGAATTTTTATGGTAATAGTTCAATATTTTAACAACTGGTATAAGCAATGTTGGTGTATAGCAACTGAAAATTGATCAGTCTGTAAGGTTTGTATCATTACTCATGAATGTGAAGTTGTTCAATGATTATTTTCCTAAAAACTTGTATCTCAATGAGATGGCAACAGTGAAGGAATATAATTTTAATTAATAGGGAGATAGTTGATATAGAGGACTTCTTTTTCTTGCAGGGAAAGGTAGTTTGAGAATCATTTGTTCACTCATTAATTCAAACACATCAAGTGTCTATATTATATCAGATGTTATACAAAGAGGTATACACACTAGCTTTAGAAATCTGATGAACAATGTTGTTAATAATGTATCTATAGATAACAACACTACATTGTACACTTAAAATTTTGCTAAGAGTATATCTCATGCTAAGTGTTCTTTTTCTTTTTGGAATTGGAGTCTCATTCTGTCCCCCAGGCTATAGTGCAGTGACACACTCACAGGCACCACAGCCTCAACCTGCTGGGCTCAGGTGATCCTTCCGCCTCAGCCTTCCAAGTAGCTGGAACTATAGGTACACGCTACAACGCCTGGCTCATTTTTTGATTTATTGTAGAGACGAGGTGTCACCAAGTTTCACAGGCTGGTCTCGAACCCCTGGGATCAGGCAATCCTCTTGCCTCGGCCTCCCAAAGAGCTGGGATTACAGGTTTGAGCCACCACCCCAGCTAAATGTTCTTACCATAAATAAAATAAATAAATAACCAAAAAACCCCCCCAAAAAACGTTAGGTCTGAAAGAATCTTAGGAAAACTGAATCCCAATAATTTCACCTAAAAATGAGAAAATCAAAATCGGAGCTACTTAAGGACCTATTAAGGAGAAACATAATTCTCCTGGATTGCTCTCTCTCATGCATGAAGTCAGTGATTCAGTTTCTTTCTAAGTTGAGATACTGCTATCTTCAACACATGACCACAGTACCAGTTGAAAGGAGAAGAAACATATCATGTTTTGGCCTGGAAGTAGCCTATGACACTTGCATTCATATTACATCAACCAGGGCTCAGCAACATGACATCCACTTAACTCAAGAGAATGCCAGGGAGTATTGTTCACTTTTGTGTTTAGGAAAAGGATGAAACTGGTGTTCAACTAGCCAGTCTCTACGACTTCTCTGATTAGAAGGGCAGGCCCTGGGCTTTCTTCCCTGTCCTCTGAGCACTGAAAACCTGAACAAAATCACTGCTCAAATTACCTGAATTGGCAAATGCCCTCAAAATGAAACTCAGATTCAGTGCTCCATTTGACTTTGGCAAAAGTGTTTTTGCCACTTCCTGGAAGCATTTCTGAAGACTTTTTCTAAAAGGTATATATCATTTTCAGTTATTTTAAGTGAAAGGTCACTCTGGGTTACTTGGTACATCATAGTATAGAAAACAGGAGGCCACATTTTATATTTATTTTGTTAATTTTACCTCTAGTCTTTTTTGATGCTCTTTCCATTCTCTCTTTATAAGTTAGACATTGATTACTATTCAAAAATATATCCAAACACTTTGGGATCTATTTCCTAATTTCAGATGTAATTTCAGTCTTTAGTGTTCTTTATTAAAGTCACTGATAAAAGTGTTCAAAAGGGCAAAAACTATTTTAAGTCTTCTTCCAAGTAAACATTGATGCACATGGACAACAAGGTTGGATGCTTTTGAGCATGTTATTCTTTCTATTTTCATCAGGAGTTTTGCAACTTTTTTACTTTCAGTGTTATACTTTATAACTGCCCAACATTCTGGAGCCATTCACTCCCAGCCATAAATCATATCTTCCCTTTCTCTGAAATATCTAAAATATGTTGTGATATAGCATTTCCTCTACCAGAGTGAGTCACGCAAAGTTAGTTCTTTATCTGTTACCATCGTGGCTGGTGACAATGAAGAGCTGGTATCAAACACCATTTGGTTTCAGGTTCTGACCTGAAGCAGTAATAAATAGTTTAGCAAACTTTAAATACACATTGAGCTTACAAGCTAACCAATAGGTATCCACCTGTTCAATTTAAACTGTGGATAATTGTCAATATTCTGTACTTTCATTTCTAGTGAAATTATGTCGCCAATCAGTTTCATCTCATGCTTTTCCTGGAGAAGCAATTGTGTCATCTTTGTCTCTGTCTTTTTAAATCAAGAGTAAGCAACCACCTTTGCTTATCATTTCCAAACAGTTTTCAACATGTATTTCTCTTTTTTAATTCTTTTTACTATGCTTATTTTTCATCTAAGCTCACAAAGTGAAGTATCAATCCTGATGAAGTCTACTTTAAAATTGGCAAACAAAGAATTAGATAATCCCTAAGCAAATGCTTAGGTCTAATATTAGAGTTGTAAGATTAAATTGTGAGGACTTAATTATCTTGTTATTTTGGGTGTGTTTGCACTGTAAGTCTGTAAGCTGAAACAAATAGAATTAGACTGCTATTTTTGAAGTTCTTTGTGCCATTCCTTGAATGTTTATGGTTCCTTTCATACTTTGGGGATTAGTACTCATCTATATACAGTATTTTACCAAGTGAAACTAGAACATTCAAAAATAAATTAAACAGCTTGCATTCTATATGAAATCTGCTCACACTGAGGCTGATTCATGTCTATTAAAATCTAATGCCTACTTTATCAAATTTAAATCAAGAATCTCAGAATAAAAGACATATTTTTATTTTGCTGTTCATTGAGGCACACAAAACAAGTCCACTTAATGTGATTATTGAGTTAAAATATCAGCTTGAGAGATGAAAATTACTCTATCTCTAATGGTTTTGTGCCTTGGCATTGTTGTTGTATTTCAAAATACAAAGGTAGTTTTTACATGTTTTAGGAAAAGTGAGATGTTCTTTTCTTTTTTTTTGAACAAATGGAATAATTTACATGACTCCGATTATAAAATTAAATGTTTATATCATATTTGTTCTAATATTTTGATTTAGTCATAGTTCATAGGTGTCAAACTGTAACATTTTGGACATTTTGTTTTAATATAGGATTTTTACCCTTATCAAGAACACTGCCTGGCTTACTTGATCACAGATTCAATATAAAAAAAGGCACTTCACAATTTCTGCCTAGGTTGCTTGGTGGATTGAAGATTGAGGATATTTTAAGGGGTGAGATCAAAGTTAAATGTCTTCCTATTTCTCCTCTTGAAGTGGAATTCTGAGATTGAGTGGGTGGAAAGGATTGAGAAGTTGTAGAAGCATCTATATTATACATGGGATTTTGGGATTCTCAAGGCACTCTTTCCAGGCATTCTAGACTTTGAATACAAGCCTCTAGGAAAAGCTCTACACATATTGGCAGCCGGCCACGGAGGCTCACTGAACATTAGAAATCAGGGAGAGCCGAGGACCTCGAGACCGTTAGAACGTGTTCGAGAGCTGTTGACGCCATCACCTTCCCCGCTATATTTAGCATATTTAACCAGAAACAAC
>CAUYQG010103942.1:0-27039 GCA_963574415.1 Tarsius wallacei
CTAAACTATTGTGGGAAATAAAGCCTGCGTCTGAAGAGAATGCCTTCTCATGTGTCTTTAAAAGGACTCCATTACTCTAAAATATTTTCAAAGATCAGTCTATATTTTTTAAAGTCTTATTATGTAGAAATTGCCTTTAAGAGATGAACTATTAAGGAATTTTCCCCCTGAAACCATAAATTTCGTTTTCTTTTTTTTTTTTTTTCTTTTTTTGAGTTGGAGTCTCACTATGTCACCCAGACTGGAGTGTAGTAGCCGCGCCCGGCCACTGCAGCCTCGACCTGCTGGGCTCCGGTGATCCTTCCCCCTCAGCCTTCCAAGTAACTGGAACTACAAGCGTGCGCTACCACGCCCAGCTAATTTTTTGATTTATTGTAGAGATGAGGTCTCACCAAGTTGCCCAGGCGGGTCTCGAACCCGCGGGCTCAGGCAATCCACTCACCTCAGCCTCCCAAGGCGCGGGATTACAGGCTGAGCCACCAAGCCCAGCTAGCCCACAATTTTAAAGGGAGAACAGCCAAGTCACATGGCAAAGGACACGAATGGGGGAGGGGTAGACAGAATTGGAGTCATTTATGCAATTTCCTGTACCAAATGAGAGACTGGAACAGAGAGTAGAGAGAAGAGGAATTCGTGAGGTTTTTTGTTTGTTTGTTTTGTTTTTGTCAAGAATGTGATATATATCAACCCAACTGCCTCCAAAACTTGAGCCTGTTCACCTTCATAACCCACAGTTGTACTCAGCTGGGTCCAACCCCTTCAGGAGTTAAGCCTGAGGAAGAGGTCCTCTCAGATGTAATGTCTGTGCAGACTGGCTACTCTGCCCAGGATGTTCCGGTGAAAGAGATACCCCCGGACCTCTGCCCCCCCATCTAGACTTTCCCTGGTCTCTCTGCCAGTCCTGCCCTGGCCCCCCAGGCTGCATCACTGGGGGACTAGTTTTCCCTTCTTATTCAGATTGTGTTGATTACACACTCCGGAAATCTGTTTTCCTCCATGTGGGCAGAAACAGCCAGCCGCACAACTGCTTACAATTCCTGCAAACAGAGGGGTGGGTGGGAAAAGAGGTGTGTGTTTGGGAGCGGGAGGAATGGTACTGCTGTTTCTGTCCTCTGGGGCGGCGTCTTCCCTGCTGTATCCACCTCCTCTTCTCTTGCTGCCTCTCTAGGCCATCCACCTTGTTTTTTCCAACTGCAGAACAATCAGAAAGGAGATTTAACCTCAGAGGGTAACCCTGGGAGAAAGGAAGCAGAAATGTCCTGTACCCTTGCGGGCTTGAGTAGGTGACCTGGGGGAGAGATGTCATCTCCCCTTTCTGGATCCCAGCTTTCACCCTTATAAAACAGAAACACTGGTCTAGGAAACATTTCATGTTTATTTTAACAAGCAGTCATATGGTGCTTACTAAGTGCTTTGCAAACATTAACTCATTTAGTCACCATTACGGTGCTGTAAGGCACGACCATTCTGCAGAGAGAAGACTGAGGCACAGAGAAGTTAAGTAATTTTCCCAGAGGCATACAGCTAGGGAATGATGGAGTCAGGGTTTGAACCCAGGCATTTTGGCACCAGAGACCACATTTAACTACCATATTATGCTGCTACTTGTTTTCCCATCTTCTCCTAATTTCTAGAAGCCCAAACCACTCCAAACTCAGTGACTTCTTAGAGTCTTGTGTGTTACACATCCTTTATTTCTTCTGAATGGGTGTTATGGGTTGAATTGTGACGCCCCAAAAGATATGTCCAAGTCTTAGTCCCTGGTACCTGTGAATGTGACATTACTTGGAAGTAGGGCCTTGGCAGATGTAATCAAGTTGAGACGAGGTCATACTGGATTAGGATAGGTCCTAATTCAGTGTCTTTTTAAGAGAAAGCAGAGGGAGATTTGGAGACAGAAACACAAAGGGAAGACCACCATGTGAAAATGGAGGCAGAAACCAGATTGATGCAGCTACAAGCCAGAGGTTGGCAAGGATGGCCAACAACCACAAGAAAGGAACAATTCCTCTGAAGAGGCTTCAGAGGGAGCACAGCCTCACTGACATCCAGATTTCAAACTTCTCGCCCTCTGAATTGTGAGAGAATACATTACATGACTGTCATTTTGATCCACCCAATTTGTAGTAATTCATATGGCAGACCCAGGAAACTAGTATAACTGGGTAAGGAAATCCTGAAGATTTCAAAGAGGGATTCTGGAAAACCTCTACACACTAGCAGCCTTCACTGCCCACCCAGTTCATGTCTCAGATCCTGTCTCCTGCCACCCTACTCAACCCGGCTGACATTATGCTTCTAGAGAGTTTGGGTTCTAAAATGCAAGCTCTGGGCTTCGGGTGGCTGAGCTGAAAGGATGACCAGTGGCTATGGAACCTGAATGGAGGGTTCGCTGAGAGACAGAGATCTTGAACTTCATGAGAGCTGAGAATTTGGCTCTGGAAGTCTTGGGGCAGAGGGGGCAGTTGGAATTCTAAGTGGCTATGTTCCCAAGCCCCACTCCTCTACCTTTAGGGAACTGGGACTCTGAGCTTAATAGTGGCCCATGGCTGCATGAGGCTGTGTGGTATTGTTGCGAGAGCACTAGATTTAGGAGCCAGAGAAGCTGGATTTGAATCTTGCCTCTGGCACTTCTTGACTGTGTCTTCAGGTCAGTCACTCCACTGCTCTGCCTCAGTCCCCAGCCCACTATGGAGCAGAGCCGATTGTCTGTGGGAAGGCTTTAGGGAACTGTCGAGTGCAGCCGGTTCAGGAAACTGTGTCCTTCCTCCCACTTTGCCAGGTTCCTGGAAATCTCAGTCTTGTTCATCATCACTTTCCCCAAGCACTGGCCCCAAGGCCTGGCTCATTGTGGGCGAGTATAAGTGTTGAACTGAAATGAACTTTGCCAACTACCTTGGTTAGTCCTGCAAAAGGGCAGCTTTCCATTTCCAAGCCATAATTTTCTACTCAGTCTTTGACAGCGGTTTTGCTTCCCTCTTGGCTGATCCAACACCCCAGCAGGCATTCAGAGGTAAGCCGGACAAAACAGCCAAGGCCAGGAAGTGTGTTTGCCATGTCTATCTCCCCTTCCTCCCTAATTCCGCCATACCCTCTACCCAGCAGCCGTTCCCTGACAAGTCCCTCACTCCAGACTATTCTCCAGACTCTTCCCCTGTAGCTGGCTGAGTCCTGTAAGGATGGGAAAGACCTAGGGCTTTAGGTAGCATATTTAAGGGAGGTCTGAGGGACCTAAGACCCTTTGGGAACTCTAAGGTGAGACACTCCCATGGTGGAATCATTGGTTGGTGGACTTCTGGCTAAGATCACATGTCATCTGTTACCCTGGCTGGAGTTCTTGGACCCCACATGACATCCCTGTTTTCTTACCCCCATTGCACCCACTCCCTATCCCTATCCCATCCTCAGACTTCACACTCCTCAGGCAGAGGGTCCAGAAAAGAAGCAGGTCTTCCATCCTGAATGAAGCCTGGTGTGTGGTACAGGAGAGGTGGAGTCAGACAGATCTGGGCTCCAATTTTTGGCTCTTCCACTTCCTGTGTGGCCTTGGGAAAATCACATCACCTCTCTGAGCTTTTCTTGAAATGAGCGCAGCACCCACCTCCCAGTGTATGGTAGAGAGCAAGTGAAAACACACTTCTTTCAGGCCTGGGTACAGTGCCCAGCACAGAGTGACAGCTATAAAAGGCCGACAAGATGCAGTGGAGGGCTTCCAGTGTTGGGATCTGATGATAGGCATTTGAATCCTCGCTCTGTCATTTCCTAACTGTACCTTGGGCAAGTCACCTACCTCTCTAAATCTCAGCTTCTCTGTGACACTGAGATAAAACCTTTCTTCTTGGGTTTTTAAATAAGGATCAAATGAGATGTGTAGTCGTATGGTCATTAGTGCCATCCTGTACCTCCAAGGCATCTGTCTTCTCAACTTTGAGCCCTTGGACTCTAGGCTCCAAATTTAGATTTTGTAGTCCCAGCTGGAGGACACTTGGCTTCCAGATGTATTTGTCCTCGATCACGACAAGTCCCTGGCTTTCTGGGCTGCCCAACTTTGTACTCCAGAAGCCAGGCCTCCAGTCTGAAGCCTCCAGGAACTGCACTTAAAATCCTAGAAATTTCTCTTGTGGCTTTGGCATGACCAAGTCCCAAGATGGCTTGGGAACAATAAGGCTGGACAGGCATGGCCAAAGGCCCTGACAGATGACCTGCCCATGGCCACAGTCATCAAAGTCATCTACCTCACAGGGGAGAATGAATTCACAGCTTGGCTCAAAAATGAACTCACGGGGTACACGGAGCCCAGGCAGGGCCTGCACAGCGCTGAATCTCCTGGAGGCAGCCCCATGCCCCAGGGTGGAGCTGCCGGCAGACCTGTTATCGCTGGCCAGACCCTTTCCTTCAGCCCCAGCAGGAAGGAGCAGGGGCTGCTAAGTGGCCTCCGGCTTTCCCCTGCGCTCAGGAGAAGCAGGGAGGGAAGGGCGAGGGTTGGGGAGGCAGCACCAGCGGTGTGTGCGGTGTGTGTTCATGGGGCGATTGTCATGGTTACGCTCTGACAAAACAAATGGCTTTGCTTCCTGCAGGCCACCTAAACAGCCATCGCGATGTGGGCATTGATCTAGCTGGCTGCCAGGGCAGCGGGCGCTGGACTTGGGCACTGAAGCCCAGCCCTGGGTGCCCCCTCTAGCAGCGAGGCAGCTGCTGTGGCTGTGGATAAAGGGTGCGTTTGCCCAGATACATGTTGCTTCTGGGACAAGGTAAGGACTGGTCCAGCTTGTGTGAGGAGGAGAGCCCGGGCAGGAGTGCTGCCCTAGGTATGCGAGGGTGTGCGTGAATGTGTGTATATGGTGAGTTTGTGTTCCTCATGGGAAAGTGTGTGCCCACGGGCAAGTGTGTCAGGGTGTGTACATTGTATGCGGGCACCAAGGGGAGGGGCTTGAGATGCTCCCGCATAAGAAGTGAGAGAACAGGACCACATGTTGCTGCTCAGGTCCTGCGCTCACTCGTGCTCTCTCTCTCTCTCTCTCTCTCTCTCTCTCCCTCCACCCTCTCTCCTTCTCCTCCTGCTCCCTGTCTCTCGCTTGCTATCTGTGTGTCCGTTTCTATGTCTTTTTTTCTGTATGACTCTCTGCATCTCCTTTTCCCCGTGTCTCTGTCTCTCCCTCCTTCTCCCTCAACCTCCCATCCCTGCCACCTGTTTCCACCATCTCCCGGTGCCCATCATCTCTTGTCTGTCCTCCAGGGCTCTGGGCGGTTAGGAGCTCTGCTGGCTGCCCACCCTGGCAGCCGGGCTCAGGTCCGTTGCCCTCCGAGTGCATGTGACTTCCCCAGAGCCACCAGCCAAGTACACACCCTCCTCTGAGCCCAGGGTTCCAGGGCTTCTGCAAGGTAAGGGGGCTCCGGAAGGAGAAGGGGTCCTTGGGCAGAAGGAGACAGCCGGGGGAGGGAGACTCAGCACCAGGCGCAGCGTGGTGTCTGCTAACACGTCAAGCCTCTGCTGGAAGTCCCGTCATAACATCTCCTGCGGCAGCCCCAACAGTTCCAGTCCGATGCTCCCGCCTGCACCACAGCGGCAGAGGCCTGGGGGCGGGGGCCAGAAGCTTCCCCACCTCCTCCCCTCCAAGGAGCAACAGGCACTGTCCTGTCTCTATTCTGGCTCCCTTTCCCTTTCTTTTCTTTTCTTCCTTTCTTTTCTTTTCCTTCCTTCCTTCTTTCTTCTTCTCTTCCCTCCCCTCCCCTCTCCTTCTCTCTCTCTCTCTTTCTCTCTCTCTCTCTCCCCCTCCCTCCCTCCCTCTCTCTCAACTTAGAAAGCAGAGCACTCCCTCTCTCCTTCTCTGCTAGGACACAAGCCTATTCCCTGGACTCACTTGTCTGAGTCCAACCAGGTCATGAGAACTGGGCAAGGCTCAAAGGGCACCAAACACCAGTCCTCCTGCTCGGGGTAGACTGTGAGGGCACAAGTCTCTGGGTAGCTAGGTTGGGCAGTGGGGGGCTGAGCACCTGAGCATGTGTGTGTGTGTGAGAGATGAATGCAGGGATGTGTTTGAGAGGTGTAAGGGGGCATGTGTGTGCAGGGGATGTCTCTGGTAGTGACTTGTATGGAGTGAGCTACTTGAGTTGGTAAGGGGATCTGTGTGTATTTCTCTATTTATGTATTTAAGTATTTATGTGTTCAGGGTGCATGTGAGGGTGCCTGTGTTTACTGGTATGCAAGTATTTAAGAGTGCAGGGGTATTCATGTGTGTACATGTATGTACATGCTGTGTGTACATGCAGAGAATTGTGGGTTGAACCTGATCCAGAGATTGCTGGCAGGATCCCCAAGGCCTGATGTATGACTACAGTGCCCTTGTCACCCAGGCTTGGTAGCATCCATCTCCAGGGATACTGCTTTGGAAGTCTCCAATCCAGCTCCGCCCAGGTGGTGATCCAGGGCCCTAAGTGGGTGGCCACTGTGCCCGGATGAGTGGCCTGCAAACTCCACTGCTTTGCTGGCCTGAGATGGGCCAAGGCTCCTGGCCTGGGGTGGCTGGGGCTCTGAGTATTCCCCCAGCCCTGACTTCAGGAGTTAGGAAACACAGAGGTCTATGGCCTCACAGAAAATAAGGTGAAGGACAGTCCCAAACCTGGGCCAGATGTAGCTTTCAGAAGGTGCTCTAGCCATTGGCCATGGGGCTATTAGTAAAGTTGTCCTGGCTGAGGAAGGAGGTAGAAGGCAGGAAGCCCCAACCAGGGTGATGACACAGGTGCTCTGCCCCAGGGGGTGCTGGGACACTCACTAAGACCCTCCTTCCCAATAACCAGCTGCCCCTGGGCCCAGAGGGAAGCTGCAGTCTTGTGTCTGCTCTGTCCATCACTGAGGCCCTGCCCCAAGCTCTTCTGCAAGTGAACATCTTCGCTGCTGGCCTCTCATTACAGGGTGAATTATGCTGATGCTGAGGCTGATTGTGGCTCTGGGCGAGGCCAGCTCCACAGGGAAAGGGACAGCCCTGGGGAAGGGAAGTACCCAGGAGCTCCAGGCAGCAGTCCCTCCAGGCCCAGGTTCCAGTTGTCCCTTCTGCTGAGTGCCTGGGTTTCCCTCAGCACCCCTGGCCAGTTCCCCTAATGACATGACTTCCAGTAACCAATGGCCAAGCTGTGCAGACATGGGTTTCTCGTGGTTTCACAGGCATTTCCACTCCAGCCAGACTGGAAGGGGGCTTGGACAAGGCCAAGCAGAGGGTCCCCATAAACAAGAAGTCTATAGACATCCCTGGAGGTATTGGGAACTGCCCAGAGGGGGCAAGAGCACTGAGTATGACTCCAGATCACCAGAGGTGCACAAGTCCTTTCATCCCATGAGCCTCCTTTAAGTGCATGTGAACACCTGGCACTCCCTCCTGAAAACCCAGCTGGGAACATTTCCCGACCCAATGCTCACCCAGCAGCATGGCTGGCTCACAAAACCCTGTGGGCGCCTACATCTCCTAGAGGAAGGAATTGGGATCTGGGGTGTTCAGGGTGGGGCTAGGAAGGCTTCCTGGAGGAGGTGATGTCAGAATGGATGGATGTGCCTATATGGGCGGACAGAGAGGAGCAGGGAAGATTTTCCTATGTGACCGGGGCATGAGGGCAAGCAGGGCTGGGAGGGGTGGGAGGTCTTAGTCAGCCGATGCATTGATTTGAATGAATAGACAAGCTAGGGTGGAAATAGAGAGCGGACTGAAAACCATCACTGGGTGCCTGCTTTATGCCGGGCGCTGTGCTGGATGTCGAGTCTCTGTCCACAAGAGGCTTACAGTCTCGTGAGAAGATGGACACTTGCATAGTTGGCTAACTACACAAGCTCATGTGAAACAGTACCCATGAGAAACGCTCTTGGATTTGAGATCTGTAGCCAGGAGGAGAGAGCCAAAGGGACATGGGTGTGTCTGAGGCACAGAGGCGAGGGCCGGGTCAGAGGCACGCGTTTGTGAGTCTGATGCGCTGGAGAAGGGCAGCGCAAGCTGCTTTGGAAGAGAGCAGAGAGTCAGCCGAGGAGGAAGACCTGAGTTGAACGGGGTGGAATTTTTGCCTTCAGTGTCTGCTCACTTGCTCTCTGGAGTCCTGGTCTGAGGATGATCCTGCAAAAACCGCAGGGAAGAGACGGCTGGCTGGGGGTGAGGCGACAGTACCTAACATCTTCCATGCCTTGTGTCATTCCCTGCTACCTTACCCATGGGGTCTTATTAATCTCCACGTTACAGATGATGATGCTGAGTCTTGACAAGCTCAAAGAACACGATGAAGGCCACATAGCAAATGGCAGGGCCATTTCACCAGAAATGACGTTAGAGATGTTGGCAGGTTTGCCAAACATTTCCTGAGCACATGCGACGTGCTGGGTGTTGTGAGAGAAACCAGAATGAGATGGGCCTTTGTGCCACCTTTCAGAAGAGACCTTTGGACCGCCCCACATGGAGCTATGGTTATAGTTGAGTGAAACTGGATCCTAGGGGACTCAGAGGAGGAAGCAGTCACTCCCAGATAAAGGGACTGGGAAAGGCATCATGGAGGGGGTGGCATTTGAAATGACCCAGCAGGATAAACAGGTTTAGAAACACAGAGGTGGGATCATGGGGCTCTGAGCTGAAGGAAGAATGTAAGCAAGGTGCAAAGTTGGGGTTCATGGGGATCTGGGAAAGAGCACCTGTTCTGCTTTTTCTGGAGTGCAGGGTGGAAGAGAAATGTGGGACCAGCTGCAATGATGGAAAGAGAGGTGATTATCAGGGAACTGACTGTGACAGGAAGGAATCAGGCTCAGGTCAGGACATGAACAGTCCTACAGCAGGGAAGCATGGTAGTCAGATCAGGACCTCAAATTAACAGCCTGAGGAATTGAAATTTCACTTCTTGAATCCTCACCAGGATCTAAAAGGATCCCAGTCCTCAGTATGGGAACACTTTGAGCTTTGCCCATTGGCTCATTCCTATAATCCCAGAACTTTGGGAGGCCAAGTGAGAGGATTGCTTGAGTCCAGGAGTTCAAAACCAGCTTCAGCAACATGGCAAAACCTCGTCTCTACAAAAAAATAAAAAATAAATTAGCCAGGCATGATGATTTGCGCCTGCAGTCCCTTCTACTTGGGAGGCTGAGGTGGGAGGATTGCCTGAACCCAGGAGGCTGAGGCTGTGGTGAGCAGTGATTGTGCCACCGCCCTCCAGCATGGACAAAGGAGTGAGACCTCAACTAAAACAAAAACAAACAAACAAAACTTTGCTAGGTACTGGGCCATGAATGTTCCCTAAACCAGGGTCCCAGGGGTCTCAGTATGAAGTTCTTCTCCTTCTTCTTATCATCATACTAGGGACCAAAGTGCTGGGTCCAGGACACTGCCAAGAGGTTCCTCCCATGGTGCCACTCTGGAGACAGTGACAGGACACAGGGCTAGCCAGGCAGCGGGACTGGATGGACCCAGCACAGCCAAGAATGGAGCCACCCGTGGGAGTGGCAGGAGGGCAGGAGATGGGGCTACTGGTTTACTGTGGTATCCTTCTTTCCTTGTTCATACCCCGTGCAGGGGTTGCTTAATCGTTATGTGAGACCTCACGGATGTTGGGTTGTAGGTTAAAGAGAAAGTCACCCTAACAGAAGAACAATAATGACATGAGCACTTATAAAAGTAAGCCCTGCATAAACATCTATTCATTCTCAGTGCCAGCATCAATCCGTGCCCACCACACAACATCCACGTCCACCCGTGTCTCCATGGTGGGCCGTGTGGGTTAGCAGCTGACCATACAAAGCCAAAGGATCACCCGGTGACACTGACGTCTTGAGAAAGTTGTGGGACTTAATGAGGCCAATCAAAGGGGATGTTGGAGCCCTCCTCCAACCTTACACAAAATCATAGATGAACGAGAACCTGGTGGTTAGACCAGTGGACAACAGAAGAAGAGAATATTGACAACAAAGGGCATGTGATAGGAGACTTTAATCAGTATGCTGTGACAGTGAAACACAACGTTTTTTTTTTAATGTCATATCATGCTAGAGTATAATTTTGTTCAAAACATCATGCCCCCTCCACACCAATCAATATTTGATTTGTTCTTTGTTCATTGAAAGTTTTAGCACTTAGTTGTAATTATAATCATATTTGGTCTAATATAAGATTCTATTTTTATTTTTATTTTTTATTTTTTATTTTATTTTTTTTGAGTTGGTGTCTCACCCTATCGCCCAGACTGGAGTGCAGTGGCCGCTTCCGCACCGCAGCCTCGACCTGCTGGGCTCCAGCGATCCTTCCACCTCAGCCTTCCGAGTAGCCGGAACTACAGGCGCGCGCTACCACGCCCGGCTAATTTTTTTGATTTATTGTAGAGATGAGGCTTCGCCTGCCCAGGCGGGTCTCGAACCCGCGAGCTCAGGCAATCCACTCACCTCAGCCTCCCAAGGCGCGGGATTACAGGCTGAGCCACCAAGCCAAAATTCTATTTTTATATTTTCATTTCATTTTTCAAAATAAAATCCCAATGGAACTATTTTCTTCACTTACAATTTCTTATGACATTTTGGTCCCTGTTGCAAGTGGATTCACTTGGAGCGGGCTTTTTCTGGTCCAGTTACTGGGAGAACACAGAGAGCTCTTATGGTCAGTGTTTTACATTTGCAGAGATCATGAATGAATGAATGTGGAGCCCTTTCCAGAGTCACGCACTTCTGCCTTTCAAATCTCTTGCTTCTGCACTGTCTGCCTCATCTCAGGTCATTCATTCATTCATACATTCATTCATGTACATTTAATGAGCATCTGCTGATTGCCAGGTGCTCTTCTAGGCACTGGGGATACAATTGTCGACAAAAATATCTGCCTTCTTGGAGTTTATAGCAGACCCACTGGCCAATCTCCCCTTCCTTCACCTCTTCCTCCCTTTCCAGTACTGTGGGTTCTTCTGGGATCATCATTTTTGCCTAAAGACCTAAACATTCATGGCTCCACTAGTCAAGTTAGAACAGGCTACACTGCAGGAAAAAGCAGCCACATTTTAATTTCTGCATTGCTGCGTGTCCAAGCCACTGCATAATGCTTTCACTCTCACATCCTGGTTAATGAAGGCTCCTTGTGGGCATGTGCCTCCATGGTCATTGTGGCAGGGAACAGGACATGGCCAAACAGGCTGGCTTTTAAAGCTTCCACCCGGAAGTGACACACACCACTTCCGCATATTTCATTGGCTGAAGCAAGAGACATACCCCAGCCTTCTATTAATGGGAAGCAAAGAGCTGCAGCCTGCATGTGCCAGAGGGGAAGGACTGGGAAGATCTGTCCAATGGCAAGAAGGTCACATGCAGGCTTGCTCAAGAGAGGGATGTTGTAGCCTTTGTCAGAATACCAACAGGAAAGAGGGAAGAGAGGAGAGGTCATTGTGAGTTGTGTCCCTTCAAGGGTTTTACCTTCCAACTCTGGCCCTTGGCACTCAGCTCTAACCAGCAGATCCTAATACCCTGTGCCCGCAGGATTTGCTTCTGCTACTCTGAAGCCCCAGCTTAGCAAAGCAGTAGGTCAATTTTAAAAGAGAAAACGCAGCCCTGGGAGCTCCAGTCCCCTGGTATTACTTCCCCTCTGAGCCTCAGTCTCCTGATCCTTAAAATAGGGATAATGATCTTTATTTTGCCCCTAGTCACAGAATTCTAATGAATTCATGTGTGTGCAAGTGCTTTGGTTATAAAGTTCTTTGTATGAGGCACAGAGGCTTACTATTACTACTTTTATGACTCAGTGGTGGGCCTGAAAGGGTACCATCATCAGAAGCTAGAACTCCCTCACTACTTTGAATTCCATTATTTTCAATGCTTTGAACCCTTGAAGACTTTTCTAAGGCATCTTGTTTCTAAGAGATTCTTCATCAGCCTGTCGGGGTCTGGCTTTGACAAGCTTCATGCCCTCATCCCATCTTCCCCTATAAGACAAAGCCACCCACTCACCTGTAAAGTTAGTTAGCCAGGCACTGTGCCTAGTACTTTAACACATTACTCCATTTCATCATATGATGTGATGAGGTGAGCTCTGCGACTGTGTCTTTTTCATAGATTAAAAGACTGAGGCTCAGGAAGGTGAAGTAGCTTGCCCATGGCACCCCATGGTATGAGTCAGAGCCTGGTTTCGAGCCTAATTCTGTTGTGTCCCCGGAGCCTGAGCAGGCAAACTGGCCTGGGATGCTGCAGCTGGCCTCCGATCTCTGCTTCCCTGTCCCTGGTTGTTGTTGTCTCTGGTCAGTCTCTGTTGCTCACAATCCATCTTGTACCTGGGACTGTCTGAAGAGGGCTTTTCTCCTGCGTCTGTGGATTTGGATACTGTTGCTATGGACTTGTTATGGCATATGGTAAATGCAAAGGCACCGGCGTGAGACGGCCAAGTTCAATCCCCAGACCTGTCAGTTACAGCTTTATGGTGTTGGGCAGGTTTCCTAACCTCTCTTCTGTGTACTCAGATCACCTGTAAAAAAAAATTGTGCTTACAGGGTTATGAGGAATCAGTGTGATGACCCACGTAAATTGCTTAGCCCGGTGCTTGACTCAACAAAAGAGTTTGTTCTAAGTGCTAGAAACCTCTAAACTCTCAGATCCTATCTCCTTGAGCCTGGTTGACAGTGGGGAACTCAGCATCCTAAATGCAGCTTCTCCAATTGTCTCCTGTTAACCATGTCCCTGTTAGTCATCAGCTGGCTCTGCACCAGCCAGAGCCCAAGAAAAGGGGCCCTGCCAACCTCACCCAAGGTTCTCCTGAAGTACGTTGCCCCATGAGATCCATCCTGAGGCCTCTCCGTGTGTCCACTGTGTTCAATTGGCTTCTTTGTTCAGATGATTTACCAGTGGGAGTCGCCTCTCACGAGCTGACTCTGTAGAAGAAAGAAGATGGTGGTGGTGACTGACAGTCTCCACTCGAAGCATGGGGAAGGATGCTGCCTCTGCACCCCACTCCATACCTCCCCCAACTCCCAGAAGGCACAGAAAAAGGGCAGAGGTCAAAGGGAAGTGGAACCCTGGGGTTTGGCCCAATCTGTGTCGAAGGGTCACAGCCCCTGAGTAAGAGCAACTGGCTGGCAGGTACACTGATGAAACCTGGGCACCTGGACCTGGCTGGGAAGAGGCAGACAGCAGAGGGACACAGTTAACAATCCAGGATCTAAGGCAGGACGCTGGGATTCAAATCCCGGTTCCACCGCCAGTGTACTGTGTGACCCTGAGATTTACTGAGCCTCTCTGAGTTTTGGTTCCCTCCCCTGTAAAGTAGAATGATCTGCCTCCCTCCATAGAGTTGTTAGGGGATTCAATGAGATAATCCCCTTGGCACTTAGGAGGTAAGGCCACCTCTGAAAGTAGACTAAGTAGTCAGGCACACAGTCCCCTTAAAAATGGCAGAGAGCAGCCGGGCTCGGTGGCTCAGCCTGTAATCCCGCGCCTTGGGAGGCTGAGGTGAGTGCCTGAGCCCGCGGGTTCAAGACCTGCCTGGGCAGGTGAAACCTCATCTCTACAATAAATCAAAAAAATTAGCCGGGCGTGGTAGCGCTCGCCTATAGTTCCGGCTACTCGGAAGGCTGAGGTGGAAGGATCGCCAGAGCCCAGCAGGTCGAGGCTGCAGTGGCCAGAAGCGGCCACTGCACTCCAGTCTGGGCGACGGAGTGAGATGCCAACTCAGAAAAAAAAACAAAAAAAACAAAAAAAGGCAGATTGCTGAGGGGACTGACACACTTCTGTTTCTCAGGTATTGGCTCTCGGCATAGCCGGGAGCACACCAGTGGGCCCTGGACATCAACTCGGAAGAGAGATGTGGGATTAATTCTCCAAGTTCACCTCTCCTTGTTGTTAGATAAAGATGCTAGGGCCCGTGGGGACTCCTGGGGGGGGTGGCCCTCTCCAGGCTATTCATTTGTTTTTTCCGCAAATAAGGATTGAGGGAGTGATCGAGCCTTGTGGTTACAAGTTCCATCTCTGAAGCTGGACCCCAAATCCCAGCTCCACCACTTAATAGTATCACCTTGGGTGAGGGGTATAACCACTCTGGGCCTCAGTTTCCAAATATGCAAAATGGGAATAATAGTCATGTTTACTTTATTGGGTTGTCCCAAGGGTTGCCTGACCTAATTCATGAAAAGCATTTAGAACAACACCTGAGCAATAGTAATTGCTCAGTGTGTTAGCTGTGATTTGTGCGTTTTTTAAACTCTGTTTTGGCATTGCTCCTTGTGCTGGAGAAAATAACAAGGAACAAGGACAGCCTTGGTCCCTACCCCAGGGCTTAGTACCACACGGATCTCCATGCCTCACCAGCTGTGCTATGGCAGGCTGTATGTGAGACAGCAGGATCCCAGACTAAGGTCCATGTACAGTGGGTGGCAGAGCTGGCAGTCAGATCTGGGGGTCTTGAATTCCTGTCCAGTGCCCTCTGCCACCCCACACAACCTCTCTGTGCCATCTAAGGGACAGCATGTGCAGGACAGCAGCCTTACAGGTTGACACAACTGATCTGGGACCTCAGAGGGAAGCCAAGACGGTGATTAGATGCTTTAGCCAACACCTAGGCCAGGGGCTCTGCAATGCCTGGAGGGCAGGTCTGAGGGCCGTGGGTAGGTGGCTATGGCCACCATGGGTAAATGCAAAAGCTCAAGGACCCAGATGTAGTCTCAGTGCATGGGAGAGTAAGGCCAGGAGGATGTCCCAAAGAGCAAAGGGGAGTAAAGCAGTAGCCAGCATTTACTGAGGCTCAGAAACTGCGATAAGCATTTTATATGCAGCATCTCACTTATAATTCTCACAATAATCCTGAAAAATAAGCTACTTTTTCACCCGCCCAACATATAGAGGGTGAAACTGAGTTTCAAAAAAGCACCCAATAGAAGGCATTGGATAAGGAAGAGGAAAGACAGGTCTCAGAGGCAGAAGTGAAACCCCTAGGCTCCTGCTTCTCCACTTAGAGGTTTGGGGGAAGACACAGTGCAAAGATCACTCAATTCCCCAGGAGTCCCAGTATGCGAGAGCAGCTCTGGAGGGAGCCAGAGTTGGATCCCAAAACAGCCTTTCCTTGGCTCCATCATTCCATGAGCCCCTCAGCAGACAGAGAGGTGGTGCTGGAGACAGGGACGAGACTCAAAGCCACACAGAATTCATTTAGTGCCTTTCCATGGGTCCACAGGGATGCTGGCTGCTTGGTGGGTGAGCGCGGCTTACGGACGTACCCCTGGAAAGGTGGATGTACACCGAATCCGTGTCAAGGGAGTCCAGCGTTTCCAGCGATGAGCGGATTCATTTCTGAGTGACCCACACTGGGCAGAGGCTCCAATGCCAGAACCTCACTGGCTCCCCAGGGAATAGACAAGATTGCATCTGCCGGCCAGCACCATTTATGTGCATTTAAACCACCCCTGCTTTGATCTTTCTCAACAAGACTCACCTCATTTACCTGGAGAGTTCACATTTGAATGCGCCCAATGCTCCCTTCTTCAGCAGGTCTGGACGCAATCTCTTAGCTGGAAGTCCCATGAACCCTGGGCGGCACGGGCCCCAGCCTCCTGTGGGACTGCCTGCCCTGGGCACCAATGCTGGCTAGACTACAGGTCTCCAGCAAGTGCAAGGACACCAAGCATGGAGAAGTCTGGACATTTGCTGTCCTGACTATTCTGCCAACCGCTCTCCCCCACAAAAGGGACTCCCACTATCTCTGGGATGGAATCTTATGGGCTTTGGGCTGAAGTAGAGGGGTTTTCCCCACCATTCGATTCTTTAAATGAACCAAAAGCCAAGGCCTGGTGCCACCTCCTGACACAAGTCCATTCATTCGTTCATTCACTCATTCAACCAATAGGGTACATGCCATCCATTCACTGTTGAGTGCCAACTATGGGCCAGACACGGGGGAGATACAATTCTTGCCTTGAATTCTAGGAGCTATGTGCTCCTGGTTGGGGTGGGTGGGGACAGGACACAAGGGCCTTGTCCATCTTGTTTACTGCTGTAGCCCAGGCCTAGCACAGCCTAAGGCACAGAGCAGGTCCTCCATATACATCTATTATGGACATACAACACACGAATGATGTGGTTGATACTATGAGAGTGTATCTGATGATGCTAGTGAGAAGACAGTCTTATGCAGTGCAGGACCCCAAGAAATCTTCATGGAGGTGGCATTGGAGCTAGCCTTGAAGGATGGGTAAGGAGGGGGGAGTGGGAGTGGCATTCCCAGTAAAGCAGACAGCACCAGAAGAGCTAAGGTAAAAGATGCCAGGCTTGTTTGGGTGGATAGCAAGAGGTCTTGACTGGCTGGAACTTGGGGTAAGCGGGGTGAGTTGGGTTTTAGAAGCATGGATTTATTACATCAGCTAAATGTGGGCCTGAGTGCGGGCGAGGTTTAGAGGAAGAAGACCAGAATGCGAGAACTGCAGAATCCTAGAAGCTTAGGACAATCAGACCAGATCCAGAGGACCCATCAACTAGGCTCCACTTTGATATGAGGTTTGGTGCTGTCTGTGTGTGGGTGATCCTTGAGCATAGGCTCCTAACGGGACCATGAAAGTGTGGACTTCCTAGAGGGCCTGGAGATGCAGAAAGCAGTGAGGACCCCCAGCCACAGGTAAGTGGGCAGGTGGCTAGCCAGAATTGCTCAATGGTCCCACAGTCTGTCTCTTACTCAGGCCCAGCTGAGCCCACTCAGCTGGGGATCCTGTCTCTGTGGAGCAGGATATGGATGGGATCAGGCTAGGTGAGGACTTGCTTCTGGAGGGCACAGACCTTCAAGTTGTCTCTAGGCCAACCATGAGCTGGGGATACAAAGGGGGCAGGGCAGTTTTAGCAGTGAGACCAGAGTCAGGGTCAGCGGCTTCTGAGACAGATGCTGGGCAGAGGCCCGTGGGACCTTCCAGCTGAAGCACAAGGAGATTAAGTAACTTGCTCACGGTCACACAAGTGTGAGTGGTGGAGCCCAGCAGAGTAACTGGGCCAATTACTTTGGAAGTG
The DNA here is from genome assembly GCA_963574415.1 of Tarsius wallacei. Lineage (NCBI taxonomy): Eukaryota > Metazoa > Chordata > Mammalia > Primates > Tarsiidae > Tarsius > Tarsius wallacei. The sequence goes on from CAUYQG010103942.1 coordinate 16,967, forward strand.
GCCATCAGGGGCTCTAACCCTGGGCAGTACTCCAGCGACTGAGACCTAATCAGACCTAGCCACTACCCTTCAGGCAAGTTTCTACCTTTCTAGTCTCTTACTGAAAAGCAGATACGTCCTGGCAAGGGAGGCATGAGACCCTCTCCTTGACCCTAGGAGCCTGGACGCTGGCCTTTTCCACCCCACCGTGATGGCCGAAGCCCAGCTGAACCCAGGTCTTTCTTCTCCCTCTTCTTCCCGGCACATTCTTCCCCCTTGAGCTTAGTGTGGACTGGGATGCAGCCTGAGGATGGAAAAGAACAGGCTTGGAGATGGGGCTGGTTCCCATCCAGCTTGGCTGCTCTCAGGCTGTGTGACACTGGGTTCCGGACATCCCCTTTGAACCTGAAAAGTGGGGGTAGGTGTGAGCTTGAGCAATGCCCGCAAAGCACTAAACCTGGTAAATGCCCCATTCAGAGCTGCTCCTCTGAATTGAGCCCTGTGCAAGAAGCTGGGACACAGGCATCGGAGAAGGTACACCCACTGTTCTTACAGAGCTCACAGCCCCATGGGAAGACAAGGCATTACAGATAGGTGGTTACCATGCCTCTAGAAGTGGGATGTGATAGGGGCCCAAAGTCTGTGGAAGCCCAAGGAGGGAGTGTCTGGAGGACTGGAGTGTCAGGGAAGGCTTCCTGGAGAAGGTGACAGCGGAACTGAGCCTTGAATGATGAGCAGGACCTCAAAAAGCAGAGGAAGCAAAGATCATTCCAGGAAAATATTCCAGGGAGGGAGAGAACTCAACCTGTTCAGGGCATGGTGAGAAGGTCAGTGTGTCTGGAGAAAAGCAGACATGCAGGACATGGCAGACGGTAGCACTGGAGAGAGATGGGGACCCAATGGAGAGAGCATTGAATGCCATGCCAAGAGTTTGACCTGCCCTTTTGGACAAAAGCAATGAGAAGCAATGGAGGCTTGTGTGTGTGTGTATGTGTGTGTGTGTGTGTGTGTGTTTGTGTGTGTGTGTGTGTAAACAGAAGGGACCAAAGAGGAGACAGAAGGTTGAAGGACAGATCAGGAGATGGTAGAGAGGGAGAGAAATGAAGCAGGGGAGAGAAATGAAGCAGCACCAACAGGGAAGGTTAAGGGCAGGATTTCAAGAGAACATCTGGGCCGAATTGGCAGGTCTTGGGAGGAGCTTAATGTGGGGGATAGTGTAGCCTCCTGGCTAAGTACCGGGGCTCTGCGGTCCTTCTGCTTTGATTAACTCCTACCCCATCACTTATTGTCTGTGTGACCATGGGCAAGTTACTTCACTTCTCTGAGCCTCAGTGTTTTCATCTGCAAAACAGGGATAGTAAGAGTAGCATGTCTGAGAGATGTTGCAAAATCATAAAGCACTCACAGTGGTGTTTCACCTACTCAGCAAGTATTTCTCGAGCATCTATTATGTGCCTGGCACTGCCCTATGGGTAGTGGATAGAGCTGTGGATGAACGAAAACAAAATCCTTGCCCTCATGGGAACTGCACTCTAGAGTGTTGTGGAGGCACATGAGACAAGATAAATAGCGAAATAAACATCATGTCAGATGGCGACAAGCGCTAAGGAAAAGCCAAGGAAGGGATGCTGGGAAGTGTCAGGAGGCTGCGGATTTAGGAGTGAGTGAGCAGTCTTGGAGCAGAGCAAGCATGGGTGGCGTGTGAAGTTCAAGGCAGGAGTGTGGACATGGAGGCTGAGCTGGAAAGGAAGCAGGGGCTCCTGCCATGCAGGTCAAGGGATAAATGCCGGGGAGTTGACGCAGTGTCGCCATGGATGCTGGGATGATGGCAGTGCTTGGGGCAGAGAGGAAGCCATGAGCCAGGCGCCATGCGTTTACTAAAAGGAGGGTGTGATCAGGACCTCAGACAGGGCAAGTCACAAAGGGCATGGAAGCCAAAAGACATCACCCTCCAAGGAGGAGGGTCTCTCCAGAAGGACAGAGAGTGATGGTCTTGGGGCAACAACTGGTCCTGAGCTAGCTCCAGGCCACCTCCCGACTCTGAGGGGTGATGAGGGATAAGCGACCCTTCCTGGAGAGGATGCAGGGGAAGCAGGTCCTCAGGCAAGGACACAGAGACTCTTGGGAGAGGCACAGGACATGGGGGAGCTTGCTGGCCATGGGGGGATGGTTGCAGAGGGCACAGTGGGACGTTGGGAGAGGTGGGTGGTGGCCAGGAGCTGGCTCAGGGGCACAGAAGCACAGAGCATCCCCTGTGGGTTGACGGTCTGTTACAAACTGGGTGGCACCTGTGGCCAGCAGGGAGGGTAGGTCTTGGCTGATGAACACAAGAATGAGAGCCTAATGGGTTCAACTCAGCAGCTTTTCTGATGAGCAGCCCTGGGCCTAGTTGCCGGAGAACCTCTCTCTCTCTCCCTCAGCTGGACCCAAGCAAGGCCCAGAAATGCCCAGCTTGTCATATAGAATCATGCATTCATCAACAAATACTTATTCACCCCCTGCTGAGGACAAGCACAATTAAAGGCACTTAGGATATATCAGTGAGGAAAAACAGGCCCCAGCCCCGCCCTTGTGGAGGGAGGCAGATGATACACAATAAACACAATACATGTTTTCTGTATAATGTACAAGTGAGACGAGCTCTGGAAAAAATCCAAACAGAGCAGGGTTAGGGATCAGAAGGAAAGGCGGGGGGAATGGGTTGCAAGTTTAAAGCAGGATGTCAGGGTGGTCTCCCTGAGAATGCGCCATTGGAGTAAAGACTTGAAAGGGCGAGGGAGCATATCTCGTCAATACCTGGAGGAAGAGCATTCCAGGCTGTGGGAATAGCCAGTGCAAAATTGCTGAGACAGGAGACAGGATGGGCTAGAGTCATTAAGGAGGAGGTCAGAAGGGAAGCCAAGAGGTGTCCAGATCAGTGGGGTCTTGAGGGATGGGGTCAATGATCAGGAGACTTGAGCCACAGAGTCACATGACTGGGTCCTTGTCTTCAGAGGGTCCTTCTGGCTGCTCCACTGGGAACAGAATATAGGGAGACAATGGGGTCGCAGCAGTGAAGGTGACAAGAAGAAGGGGCCAGACTCTGAACTTGCTACTTTACTTACAAGCTTTCTCTTCCATTAGTGCCTAGACTCACACCTCCTTGTTCCTACTGCATCCCCAGCGCCTAATGTCCTTTGGCGTCCTTGGCAGGCTGTTGACACTCAGTCATCTGTTTCACTTTAGAAATATTTATTGAGCACCTAGTACGTGCCAGGCACAAATATAAATAATGTACTGCCCAGAAGGACAGCAACCATTGGGAATCTGTATTTTCTAGGCCATTGAGATACAGTTGGTAATTAGCAGACATACCAGGACCCTCCTCCAAGCACGTAGGACTCTTTTTCTTTTTTTTTGAGTTGGAGTCTCACTCATTCACCCAGTCTGGAGTGCAGTGGCATGCACACTCACGGCCACCCCAGCGTCAATCTGCTGGGTTCCAGCAATCCGTCCTCCTCAGCCTTCCAAGTAGCTAGAACTATAGGCGTGCACTACCACGCCCGGCTAATTTTTGATTTATTGTAGAGATGAGATCTTGCCAAGTTGCCCGGATGGGTCACAAACCCATGGGCTCAGGCAATCCACTCGCCTCGGGCTCCCAAAGTGCTGGGATTACAGGCTGAGCCACCAAGCCCAACCATGTAGAACTCTTAGTGTCCAGTTCAGCCCAGCCTTTTATGAAAGAAACACAGGGCAGTGCCCCAAATCATTCTTTCTATGTGCCTCTTAGAGAATATGAAAGGGGGCCCAATTTATAATTCATGGCACCTCTTCCTAAAAAATCCTCTTTATCAACCTCCCCAATACTCCCTATGGCTCTAAGGCCCTTGCTCTGAGTTTGTATGTGTGTGTGTGTGTGTGTGTGTGTGTGTGTGTGTGTGTGTGTGTATGTGTGCGCGCGCGCGCACCAGAGTCTCACTCTGTCGCCCAGGCTAGAGTGCAGTGCAGTGGTGTGACCATGGCTCACCACAGCCCCAACCTCCTGGGCTCAGGAGATCCTTTTGCCTCAGCCTCCTGAGTAGCTGGGACTACAGGTGTGCACCACTATGCCCACTCAATTTTTTTTTGGTAGAGGTGAGATCTTGCTGTGTTGCCCAGGCTAGTCTTGAACTCCTGGGCTCAAGCAAACCTCCCACCTCAGCCTCCCAAAGTGCTGGGATTACCGGTGTGAGTCGCTGTGCCTACTGGCTCAGACTTTTTTTTTTTTTTTTTTTTGAGTTGGAGTCTCACTCTGTCGCCCAGACTGGAGTGCAGTGGCCGCTCAGACTTTTTAAGCCCTTCCCTCCCCCTTCTCTCAAGCCCCTTCTCCCAGCCTGGCCCCAGCCCCACCGAATCCTTCCATTTTCTCTGACCTCGCCAGCTCTTTTCCAGATTCATCACCCACAAGTCAGGAAACTGAGCAATGACAGGCCGTGCAGCAGATCAGGGGAGGAGGTGGGAAAGCTAAACATCATAAATAGTGACCTTGACACACTCAGCCCCGCTCACACCAGACACCATTCCCAAGGCTGAGCCTGCTGACCTAGAGATGCCAGGTAGCTTCGTCCCTATCCCCTGGGTGTTTCCTGTGTCCTGTGCCCCTGAGGCCCAGGTTGAGGTGGAGCTGGAAGGGAGAACACTCAGTATAATCTGCTCTGGTCCCCATCCCTCACAGGGGCAACCCTGGGCCTCTCCCGGAAGAAAGTCCTACACACGCACCCATTGTGCCTCGCTGCCCTTCAGGCACCCCAAACTCACATCCAGAACAAAACACAACCCTCTTGAGGTCTCCATGTCCTCATCTGCAGAAGAATAATACCTTATAATATCTTATAAGTTTTCTGAGGGTTAAATGAGATAATATATGGGCCTGGCACATTTTTATTGTTTCATAAGTTCCAGCTGTCATCTCCTTGCTCCTTCCCACTCCCAAATTTCCCCTCCTTCTAGATGATAATCTCCTTGAAAGTAGGGCTGTGTCTCCAGTTTGTATTACCAGTGGCTAACTCAGGGCTTGGAATATGGTAGGTGCTTATCAATGCTTAATGCATTGATGAAAAGTATGCATTAAATAGGCCCCACAGAGTTTTGCTTCCTCTTTCCAAGAGGTTCTAACATTCTTAGTGGGAGTCTACCCTTTGTAATCAGACATCTCTCATCTAAGCCCTGCTTCCCAGGAGACGGACAGTGTGGGAAGACTGGGATGCCCTTGGCAGAACTCCACCCCAAGAGGGACTGAAGCTTAAGTTCAAGTTCACCGTACATCTCTGAAGTCCCAGTTCGCCGCACATCCCTGAAGCGGTATTCCCCAGTCAGCATTCTGGACGGGAGTGGACCAGGATGAGAAGGAACGGGCAGAGAGCCTGGGGGGCAGGAGATGTGGCTCTGTCAGGAAATGAACTCCTGCATCCTGTCTTGCCCCCTGGGAGTCGTCAGGCTTTGTTCTGGCCACCAGGACAGAGAACTCTGGAAAGGGCCACTGGGGACACAGCAGCTCCCTCCTGGCTCTGTATCTGCCTTCTGCTGTTAGTCAGCCTGACAGGAGATAAGACAGGGGTGAGCGCTGTCTGGGCCCGAGCCGAGAGGGAGAAGATAATTAAAAAGCCACTGGTGGCCTGTCAGGGTGTTGGGGTGCGGGGGAGCACCTGAGGATCTCAGCTGGGAACATGAAGAGGACCCAGAGGAGAGCTGTTCCTTCTCTGAGAAAAGGCAGAGTCATCAGCACTCACTGAACAGCTTTGCAAATAAGTAACCGAGGCTATCAGCCCAAGGAAGCCTTCTCCGGCTCCTACACCAGGAGAGGAACTCCCAGAGGACTCTGACCTCAGACTTGTCTTCTGCAAACTTTGGTTGACTCTGCTTCCCATCCCCACCCCGCACCCCACAGGTGATTACTTGGGTGGCTCTTGGGAGGCTACAAGGTCACCGAGATGTGGCCCCAAGGAGGCTGAGAAGGCCTTCATGTCAGGAGGATGAAAGCCTTGCATTTAGTTCATTCAGTACTCACAGAGGATATACACAATGGCAGGCAAAAATTGACATGGCCCTTATCCGCATGTGTGGTGCATACACTCTAATGGAGGTGACAGACAGTACAAAATCATCTCACAGAAACAAAGCGTAGCACAACAAATGGGTCAAAATACCCTGGGGGAGAGAAACTCGGCTCAGTGAGATGGATGACAGAGGGTGCTGGGCACCCTGGCCTGACCTCCCTGCAGAGGGGGACTGAGCTGACTCCGAAGGATGAGTAAGAGGTAACTAGTTAAGAGACATGTGAAGTGGGTCTTCCCAGGTGGAGTGGCAAGGATGGAGGTGGAAAGAGCAGGACACGTGAGGGACGGAAGCTGCTGAGACCAACAAAGCATGTTTGGTGATGATGGACTGGGAGGCCAGCAGGACCTCAGGCCACCCTAAGGTTTGGGTCTCTGTCTCCAGAGTGACGGGAGCCATTGGTGGGTAGATGAGGGTGTGGGAGGTGGGTGGAGACCTCCCCAGTTTGTGAGTCCAGTATGTTTATTCTGGCCAGTGGGTGAGGAACAGATTCCAGGAGTATACAGTAGAGTCAAGAGACTATTTAGGAGCTGGTGGTGGCCTGGGACAGGGTGCTGGTGGCCAAGGAAGAAAGACATGGATGGATGGATGGATACAAGGGCTTCTCCAGAGACGAGTCACAGTCTTGGCGATGGGTTGGGTGTGGAGGTGGCAAGAGGAGGTGCAGGAATGACTCCCAGGTTTTGGCCCCTACATCTGGGGGCTCCCTCATTTTGGTATTTCTCAAGGGTGTCTCTCACAACCAAAGTGTCAACTGCAGTAGGTAGATTCGCTGAAGTCAGAGAAGGGGGTACATGGTGAGCTTTCCAACACCCTCATTCAGCAGAGAAAACATCAGGACTCTGGGACTGGGGGATGCACAAAGGATGGGGAGTCCCTTAACTCCTCCCAGCAGGGTCTGCTGGGGAGAATTCCAGGTTGGATATGAAGCTCCCATTGGGGCCTGCGCTCCAAGCTGTTGAGTTAATTCCTGCAGGTCACATGTCTCTACCTGTGAAGTCGAAAGAGAATGGTGGTTTCTCTTCTTCTCAGGGACGATTGGTAGTTATCATGGGGTCACTATTGGGGAAGTTCTTGGGGGAAATGAAGAGAATGAAGCTTTGGTTGCCGGCTAGGGGTCCGATACGGGAAAGCTGAGTTGGGGGATATAGGAGGGGCCTCTTCCCACCTCTTGCCCTTCCTGTCTCTTGCAGACCCTGAAGGCTGCGTAGCCAGTGGGATGCCTGGTCTGCTGAATCGGATCACAGGGGCAGCCCTGCCCCTCACGGCGTCTGATGTCACCTCCTTCGTCAGTGGTTACGCCCTGGGCCTAACTGCTTCCCTCACCTATGGCAACCTGGAAGCCCAGCCCTTCCAGGGTAAGGACCCCTACTGGGGTTTCTCTGGGGCCACTCCCTCCACGTTGAATCCCTATCCTGATGTTTACTAGCTGATTGACATTGGGCAACTCGTGTGACCTCTGTGAGTCTCAGTTTCCTGTAAAATAGGAAGACCATTTACCATTTCTGCTTTGTAGGCCTCAAAGTGAATAGCAGGAAGGTCAGGATTTGAGTCGAGAAAGTTTGGGTTCAGCTCCAGACAGCCGCTCCAATGGTCCAGTCCCACACTTTCTCCAGGGAGCCCCACGGTAGGAGAGAGGCATCAAGATGCTGTCGAAGCCAGGAGCCTCGGTCCTAGGCAGGGCCCTTGCTCCCATGACCTTGGAGAAACTGCTATCCCCCTTGAAATCAAGATATCCTCCTCTCTGCTGTCTAGGCACCGGGGGTGGTGGAGGAGCGGATGAGGGGAAGCACAAGGCAGGGCATTGCAAATTGAAAAGCCACGTTCGAATATGAGCCATACCGTGGGCAGTCAGGGGTGTGGACCCATGCTTGTCTGCAAAAGTCACTGGACATCAAATGCTCTCCCTCCACTTCGGGAAAGGAGTGGCAGGAAGGCTCATCAGGAGGGTGCAGTCCAGGCCAGGGCCTTCTCATCTGCCATGCCGGGTCTCCTAACCTCTAAACTTCATATATCTGGACACCAACCTCCAGCCCCACCTAAGGTTCTGAAACCACGTCAGGGCTTCCCTGGTGGCCGACACGACAAAAGAGGACATGTAGAGAAATTTCTTCCCCCTTAGAAAACACCTGGGCAGAGCAAATGGCCCTGTTCCTCTGTCTGAGGAAACCTAGAGGGGCTAGCTTAAAATAGGACCTACCTGGGAACCCAGAAGACGAAGTTACTGAACAACTTTGAACAGCCCTTTGGCTTTACACCTGCTGAAGGAACACGTCCTCCCATTTTATAGATGAGGAGACTGAGGTTCAGAGGGACAGTCAGGGTTTGTGGGGCACATACCATGGACCCAGCTTTGTGCTGCCCTGGCATAAGAGAGCAGATTGAACAGACCTTGACACTCCAAGTATGGTCCCCCGAGCCATCAGCATCACTCAGAAGCTGCTTAGAAATGCAAGATCTCAGGCCCCGCCCCAGAACTACTGAATCCAAATCTGAGGCTTAATAAGACCCAGGTGATTCGGAAGCTTCTAAGGTTTGAGAAGCACTGAGATATAAAAACACATGGCACAGACTTGGGGCATATAACTTAACACATGGCAGCCTTTTTTTTCAATTCTCACACTGACCCTGTGAGTGTGGCTTATTATCCCCATCTTACAGGAGGGGCTAGGAGGTTTAGAGAAACGAAATGTCTTATCCAAGGTCCTCTGACTAGGAAACATGGCAGGGTCTGGATTAGAGCTCCAGGTCTCTGTGTCACAGGTAGCAATCCGGTGGCATAGGGACCAAATCCCCACACAGATGTACCTTGTTGAGCCTACAAAGCAAGTCCCATAAAAATCCATGGGTCCACTCTCTTGGGAAATCAGAAGTTCTGGCCACACTAGGCTCACACTCCTGCAAGGAATAGCTGGCCTGCAGCTGAACTTACCTGCCCAGCCCCAGAGCCAGGAGGCCCTAGCCTGGCTCTCTGCCAAGGCCTCTCGGCATCCACTAAGTGACAGTGAGTACCATTCCACTGGCAGGCCAGAGGCTGGGGATCCTTTCCAGAAGCAGGGAGTGCAAGATGGGGCCCAGCATCCCCTGATGCTGGGCCCTCCTCCGGTAGGCCTCTTCGTGTACCCACTGGATGAATACACCACGGTGATCGGCTTCGAGGCGGTCATTGCTGACCGCGTCATAACCGTACAGATAAAGGACAAAGCCAAGCTGGAGAGCGGCCACTTGGATGTCTCCCGTGTCCGATCCACAACTGTCATAGGTAAGGAGACCAGAAGGGTTGTGGTGGGGGCTGGGCCTGGCCAGAGGCTGCCTGAGCTGGAGCCTCAGGCAGACTACAAGAGCAGCCATGGGATGGGGGAAGAGAGAGAGGGAGAGAGAGAAAGAGAGAGAGCACTGGGCTAGATGGAATCCTGTGCCACCTTGGGCCAATAATTAACTTCTCTGAACCTTGGTTTCACTGTCTGTAAAACATAGGTAATTGACTTCCTGTTCTCATTTCAAAAGTGTAAGGATCAAAGGAAGGAGGCAGCAAAGAGTTTTTAAGATGGATTTAGAGAGTCTGAGCACTGTGTCTCACGCCTGTAATCCCAGCACTTTGGGAGGCTGAGGTGGGAGGATAGCTTGGGCCCAGGAGTTCAAGATCAGTCTGAGCAACATATCGAGACCCCATTTCTACAAAAAAAATAAGCCAGGCATGGTGGTGCATGCCTGTAGTCCCAGAAATTCAGGAGGCTGAGGTGGAAGGATTGCCTGAGCCCAGGAGGTTGAAGCTGTGGTGAGCTATGATGGTGCCACTGCACTTCAGCCTGGGCTACAGAGTGAGAGCCTGACTCAAAAAAAAAAAAAACAAAACCAAAACCCTATCTAGGGTGAGTCACACTGGGTCTGACTCTTTTCCACATGTGGTGTGAGTTTAGATAAGAAAGTCACCTCATCTATGGAATAAATAAAGCCAGGTGCAGTGGCTCACGCCTGTAATTCCAGCAATTTGGGAGGCAGAGGAAGAGGATTGCCTG
>CAUYQG010103944.1:0-43168 GCA_963574415.1 Tarsius wallacei
TAATGCCTCTGCGGTGTCCGTGGACAAGTTCCGTGTGGGGGAGCAGGCCCCCTGGGAGAGATCTGGAGTCTTTCTGTGTCCTCTTCTGCGGAGGTCTCACAGACCACGCTGCCCGGTCGCCATCTTGGCCCCTCCTCTATACATTTAATTTAAAATTTTCTTTAAAAACCTGCTTGTAAATCTCAGCTCCACAAACTCTTATATCTTTCTGCCTTACCTAACTGGATAAAATGACTAATGCTGGCAAAATTAGATATTTCTTTCTTAGTAGTGTTTAAGCTGAGTCTTGGACTTTATTTGAATCATGACTCAAACTGAAATTTTTTAAATATTAAATTTCATTTTATTATAGCGATGTGGGATACAAGTAAAGATTAACTACACAAGTAGGCTGCATGCAGCTGAAGTTTGGGCCTCCAACTGGTTCTCACTCCCCCTGATGTAGGACCAAGTCCCCTTTGTGTTGTTACATGCCCCTCTAAAACAAATTTTGCAATAAAGGGAAATTTGAACAGTGATTGGCTATTTGATCAGCTCTTAAGAAATTGTTTTTCTGGGTGCAATAATATTGTTACATATTTTTAAAGTTATTCCAGAGATACATGCTAAAATAGTTACAGATGAAATAATATTATATCTGGAATTTGTCTCAAAATAATCTAGAAGGATAGGTAGGATTTGTATTTGTACATGCTGGGATAGCAAAATGGGAAGATATAATTGTGTAATGATCAAATTTAGTAACTGATAGCAATTTATATTTTTCCTCTCTTTAAAAATATTCTTTCTTAAATATGCAAGTATTTTATCATTAGAGTTTTTTTTTCTGTAAACAAATTCTTAAGTTTCTAAGAACTTTCATTCTATTCATTTCCATTAAATCTTATACAGTTGTAACAGTGCTTATTAGTATCAGAATTTTGATTAAATTTCTTTATTGAGCCAGTATCTTATTTGATATAATAAAGAACAGCACCTTCTTGTGTTTTTCTTAAGGGACTAAGTATTTTCACTTTGCTCTCTATCTGGAAAAAGTGTATGCTAGTTTAAAAACACAGAGGAAATTATGAATAATTCATTGAGTCTTTGATGAGCTTATTCCTCATAAACTATTATGCTTGTTGTCTACATCTGCAGCTCATTTCCTAGGGAGGTAAAGCAATGACATTAAAACTCCAGCAGTACAAACTACGTCAGAATGGTTGATGAATGTTTTGAAGTATTGTCCCTATACCTCATTTTGAATTAATTTAACTCTTAATTGTCACAAAGAAACAACAAAAGTTAAGAGCATATTAATGACCAGTTTTCCTCCTCTTGGGAAATATGTGTATAGCTTTACAGAATTTGGCAATGTAATATAGATGAAGTAATATAGGAAATCACTCATATTGGAAATTGCCCAAGATTCAAACTTTCAAAGTATGGAGTTAGCTAAGATGTGGCCATGGAGGCTTCAGACTATTTCCAAGAATGACATTCTTCAATATAAAATGGAAACTCCACTTTTAAAATGCATACAGCAGAGGAGTTAGATATAATATTCTAAATTACATCTAAGATTCTTAATTGCTATTTTAACTTTTAAATCAAATGGAAGTCATATTGAGGTTTGGGGATGGCAGTGGCAGCAGCAGTATTTTGAAAACTCCCTGAAGCCCCTTGATCAGCCACTACTCCAATAAAAACAGATAGTTATCAAGAAATGGACCTTATTAGAATCATGACTCAAACTGAAACAAATCCTTAAATAAAAGGAGTGATTGGCTCTTTGATCAGTTCTTAAGAGATTATTGTTTGTTTTTTAGGTGTAATAATCATATATTGATATATATTGTTAAGTACTTGCAGAGATACATGCTGAAATAGTTACAGATGAAATAATATTATATCTGGCATTTGTCTCAAAATAATCCAGGAGAGGCAAAGTTTAGCTGAGATAGAATTGGCCATGTGTTAATAGTAGCTGGAGTTTTTTGCTGTTCTCTCTAATTTTGAATATATTTGAAAATATTTGTAATAAAAGAAAATATTGATGTTATATCAAGATAAATACTGACCTAGATTAATGATACATTTATTTTAGGTAGCTCAGAAGCAAACAGATTAAACAGACTGTAAAAAATATGTAATTAGACCGGGCTCGGTGGCTCAGCCTGTAAACCCAGTGCTTTGGGAGGCCGAGGTGAGTGGATCGCTTGAGCCTGAGGGTTCGAGGCCTGCCCAGGCAACTTGGTGAGACCTCATTTCTACAACAAAAATTAGCCGGGCGTGGTAGTGTGCACCTGTAGTTCTGGCTATTTTGGAAGGCTGGGGCAGAAGGATCGCTGGAGCCCAGCAGGTCGAGGCTGTGGTGGCCGGGAGCATGGTGCCACTGCATTCCAGTCAGGGAGATGGAGTGAGACTCCAACTAAAAAAAAAAATATGTAATAAATCCAACAAAAATATTTTAAAAGGAGGGAAAGGGTAATACTGTAGACAAAATATTTGTTCCCCTCCCCCTCCCCAATTCATATGTTGAAATTAATCCCCAATGTGGTATTTGGCATTTGGGTATTTACAGGTGGGGTCTTTGGAAGGTGATTAGTTCATGAGAGTGGCACCCTTCCAAGTGGGCTAAGTGCCTTTATAAAAGAAGCCCTAGAGAAATCCCTTGTCCTTTCCACCACATTGAGGCCACAGAGAAAAGATGGCTGCCTATGAACCAGGAAGCCGACCTTTACCAGATACCAAATCTGCTGGTTCCTTGACCTTGAACTTCCCAGTCCCCAGAACTCTGAAAGATAAATTTATTTGTTTATAAATCATCCAGGGTATGATGTTCTGTTATCACAACCCAAACAGGCTGAGATAAGTAACAAAGGACAGACGAAGTAAACATAAAAGAAACAAGCTATGTAAACCAATTATACTGGTAAACTACATTAAATGTAAAGATTTAGAAACTCCAAATAAAAGGCAGAGATTGTCTAACTAGATTTAAAAGCAAATGCAACTATTTGCTGTCTAGAAAAAAAATTGAATATAATATATGGATTAGAAGTAAAGAGATGGAAACAGATATATCATATATACACTAATCATATGAAAGCAGGAGTGGCTTTGTTAATATTAGACAAAGAAGATGCCAGAATAAGGAGCCTTATCAGAGGTAAAGAGGGACACTTCATAATAAAGTGGACAATTCATCAAGACATAAGAATCCCTTAAATGTATATTCCTTTGATACAGATTCTTAGTAATTAGTAAAAAGGAAAAAAAGTTTTCACAAAAATTCCCAAATATTTGGATATTAAACAATACATTTCTAAATAACTCATGTTGAAAAGAAGAAATCACAAGATAATCAGAATATATTGTGAACTCAAAGAAAGTGAAATTATAGCATATCAAAAATGTTGGGGTACAGCTAAAACAATGCTCAGAGGCAAGTTTATTGATTAAAATAATTATGTTAGAAAATTTTTTTTAAAGTTCTAAAGTCAATGACCTCAGTTCCCAGTTAAGAAGCTAGAAAATGAAGAGCAAAATAAAATCCAAAGTAAGTAGAAGGAAACAAATAATGTAGAGAAGAAATCAGTAAAATAGAAAATGGGAAAGTAACAGATGAAGTGAAATTAAAAACTGATTTGTTGAAGAGATTAATACAGTAGATTAAGTTACAGCTGGATTCAAAGGGAAAAAGAGGACCCAATTCTCCATGTTGGAATTAAGAGAGGAGTTAGATGAAATGGACAAAATTCCTGATGACACAGAGTTCCAAAACTGACACAAAAAGAAATAGAAAAGCCAAATAGTTTTATATCTATTTTTAAAATCAAATTTGTAATTAAAAACCTCCCCACAAAGAAAACTTCATTAGTGAAATTATACCAGTTATTAAGGAAGACATAATGCCAATCTTATATACACTTTCAGAAAATAGCACAGGGGGAGAACGTTTCCAACTCATTTGATACATTTAGTTTTATATTAGTACCAAACCTTTACAAAAAGTACAGGAAAGGAAAACTATGGAATCCAGCAATATGAGGGAATTGATGCCAGTTGATTATAATCAATTGATGCCAGTTTACTGGGATGATCAATTGATCACCTCAGTAAATGCCAAAAAATATCGATGAAATTCAGCATTCACTCATGTTTTAAAAAAAACTCTCAGAAGGCAACTTTCTCAACCTGATAAAGGACATCTATGAAAACCTACAGCTAAACGTTATACTTAATGGTGAAAGACTGAGTATTTTCCTTCTAAGACTGGGAACCAGGTAAGAATGTCTACTCTTAACACGTCTGTGCAACATATTACTGGAGATATTAGCTAGTGTAATAATTAAGAAAAGGCATATGGTGTGAAAAGGAAGACATCTTTACTTTCAGATGACATTATTTTTGCATAAAAGCTACTAGAAGAAATAAGTGAATGTAACAAGATCTCAAAAAGGGTCAGTGTACAAAAATAAATTTTATTCCTATTACTAACAACTGGCAATTGAAATATTCTTAAAAGCTAATTATATCAAAACATGAAATTCTTAAAGATAAATTTAGCAAGAAATAGCAAGATCATACTACAAAATATTGCTGAATGAAATTAAACAAAATCTAAGTAAAGCGATCCAAGCTCATGAATTAAAACACTCAGTATTGTTAAGATGTCAGTTCTCAGCTGGGAGCAGTGGCTCACACTTGTAATCCCAGCACTTTGGGAGGTGGAGACAAGAGGATTGCCTGAGCCCAGGCGTTCAAGACCAGCTTAGGCAACTTGGCAAGACCTCTTCTCTACAATACACAAAATTATCTGGGTATAGTGGCGTATACCTGTGGTTTCATCTACTTGAAAGGCCAAGGCGGAAGGATCACTTGAGCCCAGCAGGTCGAGGCTGTGGTGGCCATGAGCATGCCACTGCACTCCTGGGCAACAAAGTGAGACTCCGACTCAAAAAATAAAAATTAAAAAAGAGTTGATCTAGTCAGCATCCCAACAGGCTATTCTGTAAAAAATGACAAGCCCTAAAACTTATATGGAAGTCAACATGGTGGCTCACACCTCTAATCCCAGAACTTCAGGTCAAGGGTTCAAGGTCAACCTGAGCAGCAAGTGAGACTCCGTCTCTACAAAACATAGAAAAAGTAGCTGGACATAGTGGTGTGTGCCTGCAGTCTCGACTTCTCAGGAGGCTGAGGCAGGAGGATAACTTGAGCCCAGGAGTTTGAGGCTGTGGTGAGCCAGGGTCATGCCACTGTACTCCATCCTGGGCAACAGAGTGAATTCCTGTCATTAATTAAAAGTTATAAGGAAATGCAAAAGATCTAGAGTGACCAAAACATTTCTGAAGAAGTAAGACTTATCCTAACTGATTTCAAGACTTACAAGACTTACTATGAAGTCACAACAATTGAGACAATGTGGTCTTGGTAAAACAGACATATACATCAGTGGAATAAAATAAAGCCCAGAAATAGAGCCATACATATAAGGCCAACTGACTTTCAATAAAGATGCCAAGTTAATTCAATGGAGGAAAGAGTAGTCTTTTCAACAAATGGTGCTAATACAGTTGACTGTCGACATTGTGGATAAAAATCACAGTAATATGCCACACCCGCTAGAATGGCTAAAATGAAAAGGACACAATACTTTGAGCTGGTAAGGTTGTGTAGCATCATGTTAGTGGGAATGTAAACTAGCACAAACACTTTGGAAATCAGTTTGGAAGTTTTTATGAAATTAATTATATATTTTCCTTACAACCCAGTTATTTGACTATTAACACATTTGGTCAAGTGAAATAAAACGTATTTTATGATGAAAGTGGAGGAAATGAACTTTAATCCTTACCTCACACCCTAAACAAAAAATAACTCAATGTAGATCATAGACCTAACTGTAAAAGATAAAAAAGAAAAAACTTTTTTTTTTTTTTGAGTCAGAGTCTCACTCTGTAGCCCAGGCTGGAGTGCAGTGGCATACTGCTCACAGCCACCACAGCCTCAACCTGCTGGGCTCAGGGGATCCTTCTGCCTCAGCCTTCCAAGTAGCTGGAACTACAGGCACACGCCACCATGCCTGGCTAATTTTTTAATTTATTGTAGAGATGAGGTCTCACCAAGTTGCCCAGGCCGGGCTCGAACCCATGAGCTCAGGCAATCCTCTCACCTCAGCCTCCCAAAATGCTAGGGTTATAAGGCATGAGCCATCACGCCCAACCAACAAAAACTTTTATAAGGAAATATAGGAAGAAGCATTTGTGACTTCAGGGTGGCAAACATTTTTTAGATTGGACACAAAAAGCATAGAAAACCAAAAAAATTGATACATTAGATTTCAATTTTACATCAAAATTAAAATCTTCTCTTTGAAAGACACTGTTACAAAAATGAAAAGCCAAGCCACAGACTAGAAGTATTTGCAATATGTATACCTGACAAATGACCTTATGAATAAAGAATTCTTAAAACTTAGTAAGAAATATAAGGCAGCCATACAAAAAAGGCCAAAACATATGAACAGACATACACAAAAGACAAGAAAAAGGTGGCAAAAAAAAGCACATAAAAGTATATTCAACTTTATGAATCATGAGAGAAATACAAGTAAAAATCACAGTAATATGCCACACCCACTAGAATGGCTAAAATGAAAAGGATACAACACTTCGAGCTGGTAAGGTTGTGTAGCATCGTGTTAGTGGGAATGTAAACTAGCACAAACACTTTGGAAATCAGTTTGGAAGTTTTTATGAAATTAATTATATATTTTCCTTACAACCCAGTTATTTGACAATTAACACATTTGGTCAAGTGAAATAAAATGTATCCAGCAAAGGTTTCCCCATAATTATTTATAGCAGCCTTATTCATAATAGACAGAACTGGAAACTACTCAGGTATTACTTCAGTAGATGAATAGAAAAACAAATTATGATATACTCTATAATTCAATTCCACCCAGCAATAAAATGGCATATTCTATATTCTTTTTAAAATAATATATTTGATGTGTCCAATAACCTGGTAGAATTTCTGAGACATGTTGGGCAAAATAAGACAGACAAAAAACACTATATATTTGTACTAGTCTTTATATAAAATTCTAGAAAAGTAACTAATCTCTAGTGACCAAAATTTGATCAATTATTGACTAGGGTGAGGCATGAAGGAAATTTTTTGGTGTTATGGAAACATTCAGTATCTTGTCTGTGGTGATGGTTACATGAGTTTATACATTGCCAAAAGTCACTGACATACGCTTAAAATGAGTGTACTTTATATTCTGTATATTATATATGAATAGGTGATTGAAATGATGGATTACTTGGCTCCTAAGAATTATAATGTATAAAATTATATTTTTTCCAGCTATTTTTAAAGGGCAGAATAATTCTACTCTTAGCAAACAGCATTTGGCAACCCCATTAGTCACAGGCAAGATTCTCCTAATACTGTTATTAAAAGCCAAATTCTAAAAGCTTTAGCAATTTACCTTTGAAAACACATGAGTAGTCGGGCTGATGTTTATCAAGTCTTCCAACCACCCTTTACTTGTTTTTTAATTAAGAATTTTATTTTGAAATAATTACATATTTACATGTAGTTTTAACAAATAATATAAAGACCCCCATGTATTCTTTACCCAGTTTCCCTCAATGATAACATCTTGCATAACTATGGTAGAACATAACCAGGATATTGACATTGTTTCAATCCACTGATTGTGTTCAGATTTCTTATTGTGTTTGCATATGTTTATTTTATACAAGTTTATAATATGTGTAGGTTTGTGTGTCCATAGGCACAGTCAGGATGCAGTTCCATCACAACAAGGATCCATGGTGGTGGTGCTTTGTACATACACCCACTTTCCTCCCACCCTGCTCCTTCAAACTTTCTCTGGTCCCATCCTTAACCCCTCCTGGCCACTTATATGTTTTCTCTATCAGTAATTTTTTTTTTTTTTTTGAGTAGGAGTCTCACTCTGTCGCCCAGGCTGGAGGGAAGTGACACGCTCACAGCCACCACGGCCTTGACCTGCTGGGCTTAGGCGATCCTTCCGCCTCAGCCTTCCAAGTAGCTGGAACTACAGGCATGTGCCACCAAACCCGGCTCATTTTTCTTGATTTATTGTAGAGATGAGGTCTCACCAAGTTGCCCGGGGCTTGAACCCATGGGCTCAGGCAATCCTCTCACTTCAGCCTCCCAGAGTGCTGGGATTATAGGCATGAGCCACTGAGCCTGGCCTTCTATCAGTAATTTTGTCACTTCAAGAATGTATAATAAGTGAAATCATGAAGAATGTAACTTTTGGGGATTGGCTTCTTCCTCAGCATAATTTTCTGGAGATTTATGTTCTGTGTATCAATAGTTTCTACCTTCTTATTGCTAAGTAGTATTGTATAGTATGGATATACCACTGTTTGTTTAGCCATTCACCCATTGATGGACATCTGAGTTGTTTCCAACTTAACTTCCAAAAAGTTACCAAATATCTTGATTTCATTATGTGACAAAACATAACTAAAGTTTCCCATAGTATAATTCATGCATCTTGTAGAATTCTCAAATACTAGGAAATTAAATTGTGTTACACTGTCTAAAGTACTTAAGATTTTTTTCCTGGATTAAAAAAAATGTGGTACATATACGTGATGGAATATTAGGCAGCCACAAAGAAGGACAAGCTTATGGACTTTGCAGCAACTTGGATGAACTTAGAGTCTATAATACTCATTGATTTATCACAGAAACAAAGAACTAAGTACTACATGTTCTCACTCATAAGCGGACCCTGAACATTTACCATAATACTCTAAGAAAGGGATTGGCAGTGGGAAACTGCCAGGGAAGACGGGGTGCATAACATCAATAAGCGTACCTGATTTCAAACCAGGTGAAGTGGGGACCAAAGGGAGCCCCAAATTTTACCTGTGCGATGATCACTTGTATACCTAATCCTGAATTATGCCCCACATCTTTTTAAAAAAATTATTTTTTAATTTTTGCTATGATTAGTAACAACTCATAAGCCTTTTGTAATTAGTTTCCTATTAAACTTTTCTTTTGCATATTATTAGTAAAATATTAGTTTTAAAAGTTAAAAAAGAAGATCTTTTCCTGAGTCTGCTTAAGGAAGCTTGCTTGAAGAAGTTACGTCCTTCAAATTCTGTGGCGTTCACTTATGTAGCACCTTGGATTAGATTTCATCACAACTACGGGCATGCCTTTTTACAAACATCTTATCATTTGCAGGTAATGACAAATGCAATCAGATAAAAGCTTATGGGGCTTCTAATTGGAGCCTATGGAAAAATATATTCAATAGCATTTGGGAAAAAGGGTGCCCTGTCCAGGGGGCAGAATATCTTTTTCTTGTGTTAGTGGAAAAGGGTGATTGATTTCATCGGTATGTAGGGTCAGCTAGATATTCCTCTTAAGAATACCTTACAATTTGTTGGGCAAAGGTTTTGGTTCTGACATATCCTTCACTCTCTTTGAAATGGATTGAGAACGTTTGGTTTGATCTTTCAGCTTCAAAGGTTACAGCCAAAATCAGAGAGTCTTCTCTGAAGTAAAAACTTGTCATCAAAATTTTTCTTAATTTTTAGTTCATGAAATTGGATTTTCAGAAGCCCTTATGAAATTTTTATACATTTGTATACATATTGTTTTGTGCTGTAGCTAAGATTTTATCACCATAAGCTTTTTCAGGTAGCAATCAATATCAGAAAGAAGGCTGTTAAAATTGCAGGGAATCTGCTACTGCTAAGGAAAGTGTTTAATGAACAGACCAGCCATTAATTGCCTCCTGCTGTTAGGTCCAATTACCTGTGAAACTAGGCAACTCCTATCCGTGGCTTTCTGCTCATTGCCTGTGTTTCCAAAATGTCCTTTCATCAATCTAACGTGGAGGACAATCCAGGCAGCTCCCATGCTTGGTCATTTGTCTTAGACCTCCATTCTGACTTGCCCACGTGTCTGGCTTCTCCCAATTCCCTTCACTTTCCTTTGCCTTTTTCATGGGCAGGTTATTTAAGCAAAATGGATTTTTATTTTTAAACTGCACTCTCAGTGTTTACAACTTCTTCTCCAAATCATTTTTTAAAAAGATATTTTTAACATGTTTTTAAATGCAATGCATGTTTTTAAATGCAGTTGTTTCAAATAGCCTATGGGAGGCAGTAAGGTCTCTGAAGAAAAACCAATCAGAGGCATCGAGGACCCAAGAGGAGTGTCATGCAGGCTGGAAAGACTGCTCATTCTATGTGCTTGCTACACAATGTATTAGAGTCCCACTTCCTCACACCATTTCTACCGCTTAGGCCCTAGTCCAGCCACCTTCCTCTGTCACCTGGATTATTACAGATGTCTCCTAGCTGGGCTTCCTGCTTCAACCCCAAATCCCGCCTCTCCCCACAAAGCAGCCACACTGACCCTTTAAAAATGGAAACCAGATCACACCACTCTTCTGTTCAGAACTCTTTAATGGCTTCGCATGTCACTTGGAATAAAAATCATGTCCTACAAGGTCCTGCACACTCAGGCCCATGCAACATATGGCTCTCTAACCTGGCCTCCCATCGCTCTCTTCCTCACTCCACTCTCACTTTTCCTGAAGCTGCTTGGCAGGTTTCAACAGCTGCCTGGAAAGCTCTCCCTTCAGGCATCTGCAGGGAGTGTGCTCCTTTGCTGTCTACTAACCACCTGAGGGTAGAGCCTTCCCTGAGCCCTGTCAAAACAGCAGACCCCTGCCCTGACATCCTGGCACTACTTGCCCTGCTTTGTGATTCTCTTTCATGTTTATATTCTGTTTCTATTTAACATGTAAATGAAAACTTATCTCTGTGATAATCCATTTATTTTCTGTGTGCCCACCTAGAATATAAGTTCCATGAGAGGAAAAGCTTTTTTGTTAAGTGCATGACCCAGTAGGTTAGAAGAGTGCTTGGAGACTAGAAGTCATTTCATAAATATTAATTGAGTAAATTAATTAATTAACTAATCTGTGTTCCCTTTGCTTGATGTCATATTAACAAAAGTGACAGAATAAGCTATAAGCAAAGAAATCAAGGAATATCAATGCTATTTAGTGATTATAACATGGGAATGGTAAATAGATTGCTTTTGACAGATAGGCTTTATTATTATTAATCTAGCAGTTTCTGAGAATAAATGTTAAACTGCCATTATGATTGTGAGGCTGTCAGTTTCTCTTTGAAATTCTTCAATGTTGCTTCACATAGCTTGAAGTATATTATTAAGTGTTTATATGATTAGAACTATTATATTTCTCTGGTGAAATGAACGTTTTATTATGTGTCACTTATCCCTGATAACTATTTTTTATGTAAAATTTATTGTGTATTTTCACTCGTCATATTTTTTGTTAATATTTGCCTGCTGCTTCTCCTTTTCTTCATAAATATTTCAACTGTTTGTGCTCATATGGGTATGTGTCTCCTAAACAGTAGACAGGTGTTTTTCTCCCACCATTCTAACCAGCTGCCTTTTCATCAAGCACAGCTAGTTTACATTTACCACATGCACACCAGTTTTTGTTCATAATTCCTTGTCAAATCCTTTTCTCCTGTTTACTTTATGAATTCATACATTACTTCTTCCTGTGCTGAATCCTTTAGAAGCTCTTTCAAGAGTGTTAGTGGTAAACTATGCTAAGCTTTGTCTGAAAATATACTTAGTTTTCAACATTACTCTTAAATGATATTAACCTTGATATAGAAGCCTAGTTTCACAATTCTTTACTCTCATTACTTGGAAAATATTTTCCTCTAGTCTCTGAACTTCCTGCCAGACTAGTTGTCATTCTTTCTAAGTTGCATTTGCTTTCCTTGAATGCTTTAAGCCCTTGACTTTGTTCCTCTGTAGTTTCATAAATATGTACCTTGTCATAGATTTAATTTCACTCATCCTGGAAAAGGACTGCTGTCCTTCCTAAATATAAAGATTCTTGTTTTCCATAAATGATGGAAAAATCTCTGCCATTATATCTTCAAATACTCCTCCTCCTGACTCTTCCGCCCCCCACCCCAAGAATTCTCTCTCTCCTGTTCTTCTGGAATTCCTGTTAGATGCATGTTGGACCATCAGATTCTGCCTTCCCTGTCTCTTAAACTCTTGTTCACACATTTCATTTCTTTCTCTTTTTTACTTTTTGAAAAAAATTTCAATATTTGGAGGATACAAATAGAACCCACCACCCCCACCTGTGCATATTATACCCAATAGATGATTTTTTTGTTCATCCACCCCTTCCCCTCACCTTTTGAGTCTCCAGTGTCCATTATACCATTCTCTATGTCTTTGCAGATCCATTCATTTCATTTCTTTCTTAGTTCCATGCTCTAAGGAATTTCCTCAGATTACTCATCCAGTTCACTAATTTTCTTCACTTAGGTCTAATTTACTGGTTAGCACATCTACCGATGGAATTTTTTTCTGACTCTGTGTGTGTGCGTGTATGCATGTTTGTGTAAGAAGTTACATTTGTCACGGGTTTTGGTCTGTTTGACTAAACCTTTTATAATGTTTTCAATAAACAGCTAAACTCTGAAAAAAAGAAGTTATATTTGAATCCTTTAGAATCTGAATATTTTAGTGTCTATCCTTTCATGCTTTAAAGATCCCTTTTAATTCATTGTAATCATTTTTTGCTCCTAAGTGATAGTTGTACAGTCTCAAGTGTTTGCACCTGTGATTCTGCTGTGTATTGATTGTTATCTACTGCTATCATCTGCTGGTTATTGATCACAGTATATTGTTTCCTCCTGTGTTTGTATAATTGTAAGTTCATTTTCATTAGGTTATATCTGTGGCAGGCTTGTGCAGCTTAGTTTGAGAGTTTGTTCTTCTAGAGAGGTTTTTGTATTTGCTTCTGTTAGATGCCACAGCCTGTCACCAACCCACGGGCTGGTCCCTAGAATGAGCATTTCGAATGGCTGTTCTGTACCCTATACTTCAAGTGGGAGCCCATAGAATAGGCTTCTCTTTTCTGATAATTATTATAAATTTGGAAATTTCTGTCTTCATAGTATCCCAAGGAACCCATAGAAGACACCTATAGTGGGGCCTCTTCTCCAATGTCATTATGTTGGGTGACTCATACTGGCTGAGCTGCCCTTCCTACAGGGCTTTATTATACTAGAACATATTTTATTTTTATGTTAATTTCTCTAATTGGAAGTTCTTAGATTATTCACTGTATACTGGAATCTCAATCCGATATATTTTTGGCCTGTGGTTATAAATTCTCAGAAAGGAGATAGATGTAAGTACAGTACACATATATACATCTCTATATCTAGATGCATATCCTATGAGAGAGAGAGAGAGAGAGAGACTCAAACTAAAGTTCACACCAAAACATAGAAGTTTTTTCTGTGTCCCCCTGGGTAGATATTTCATCTTGTACATCTTTTTTTTTTTTTTTGAGTTGGAATCTCATTCTGTCACCCAGGCTGCAGTGCAGTGGCACACACACTCACAGCCACCTCAGCATCGGCCCACTGGGCTCCAGCAATCCTTCCACCTCAGCCTTCCAAGTAGCTGGAACTACAGGCACACACTACCATGCCCGGCTATTTTTTAAAAAATTTATTGTAGAGACAAGGTCTCACCAAGTTGTCCGGGCTGGTCTCGAACCCACAGTCTCAGGCAATCCACTGGCTTCGGCCTCCCAAAGTGCTGGGATTACAGGCTGAGCCACCAAACCTGGCCTCATCTTGTACATCTTTTAATCAAATATACTGCTTGTACTTACATAAAATCCAGTCTCCTACAACACGCTGTATGAACTGTCTCTTGCCTACTTCACTGGCCTCATCTGCTACCACTGTATTTCTTTTCTATGCATCGGTCATCGTAGTCTTTTTTCTGTTTCTCAGACATACCAAGGTTATGTTGCACTTGCTGTTTTCTCTCATAGATTGTCCTTCCACCATCTTCACATAGGTCTAGCTTCTTGTCATTTAGATCTTACTTCCCTGCAAGACAGGCTATATGATATGCAGAGCACAGTGCAAAATGAAAATACAGAGCCCCTTGTTAAAAATGATTAAGAATTTCAAGACAAAGAAAGCAAAGCTTAAACCAAATAGGCTTTTCTAAGCATAAGGTCCTGCGTAGTCTCACAGGTTACACACCCATTAAGCAGACCCTGCCTTCCTGACCAGCCAAAGGCCTCGCCCTACTTAGTTTTTCCTTATCATGTCACTTTGATATTTTTCCATCATGACAGTGATCACTGTCTGAAAGGTGTGTTTACTTGTTCATTGGCTGTCTCCAAGTACTAGAATATAAGTTCTATGGGAATAGGGTCTTCTGTATTGTTTGCTGCATCACGTAGGATAGTGCCTGGTTTAATAATTATTTTGTCTAATAAGCAAACAACTAAGTCTGTTATTTTTAGCATTACAAATAGCAATCTACTTTAAGATTTAAAAAAATTCTAAAGTAATTTACTCTATCACTAAAGCCAGAAAAGTCTCAAACAACGTTATGTATTTAATAAATATAAAATAAACCCACACTCAAAATTGCAAAAGATAGCTTGAAAGTAAGAAAAATATTCATCCCATTAGATGTTTAAAGATGGGTTGTAGGGTCAAAGATAAATAAATATTACTTTATATGATTTATATTTTTGTTCATTAATTGCAGAATATTTGGTAACTGATATTGTTTATATGTTTTTAAAAAATTACTGTTGTCTAGGCTCCCAAGATTTGTGAAGGCAAATTTTACTTATTTTTGTGAATAGCAATTTTATTTTCTCCTCCTGAGAGTTCAAGTAAAGCTCAAAACTTAGTATATGGACTTAAGCTGGTTTTGGTTCCTTGAAAATGTCAGTGACACTGAAATGTATCATTAACATGTTCTATTGCTGTTAGGTTCAATTTACCCTTAATCCAAAGACAGCCAATCCAGCATGGTCAGATAATTTAGTCTTAAACCTCATGAAAGAAAATGCATTTGAATTAATTTCTGTGGCTTTCGCATATTTACATTATTTTATACCTTCATCAAAACGTACTTTAAAGTATTTTTATGAATGTATAAATTTCTTCTAGACTAAAATGACTTTAAGTCATTTTTAATTGGTTGCACATTTTAAATTAAGGTTGTGGTAATCCATAGCAGTTGAGAAACAGGTTGATGATCTCCCCAATGATAGCAGTGATGCTACTGATTAAAGAGTGTGGCAGTCAATTGCCAGCTCTATTTCTTATTACAAATCTTTTCAAATTTAAGTTGTAAGCACATAATTATTTTTAAAATGCTGCTGTAGCTTTTTGAAATTTTATAATGATGTGACGAAGTTACAAGGAGATTTACTGAAGTTATTGGTATTATAGCTGTGACAGTTAATATTGCCTCAGGCCTATGAAATGCAAAACCATGCTCTGATCATCTTCTTGGAGTGTTATTTATCCAACCCAGTGCCTCTTATTAAGTATATGTATATGTTTGTAAAAAACTGAACGTCAATTGTTTTGATACAGGTATTTTAACCTCTTCAAATTAACAGCTTTAACTATAAAGAATATTATCTTCTGTTCATTACCAAGCTCTTTACATTTCCCAATTGTGTAATTTTGTTGAAATAACCTACCAATGGGTTTAATTATGTTCAGTGGATAAATAACAAAATGTTACAGTTGCACGTGCCCTTGAAGATGATTGAGTCCAGAGATAGCAAATATGCACTTCTTTGGCCATTTCTCCACCATGCCTTGCCTTGGCAGATGTTACTAATTGACTAGGCTCTGCTTCTGTAATGACTCTCAAAGCACCCTGAGAATCTTTCGCAACATGGTATTCCAGGTTTCTACTTCCAGTTGATCTGATCCTGCTCAAACTAGTGATTTCTGGATTCTAATTCAGTCCTTTCCTTTTATGAATGAGGAAATGGAATACCAGATAGTTCAAGTGATTTGCTGAAACTCACTAAACCAGTTAGTGACAGTGCTAAGAAAGGAAAAATAAGTCTGCTGACTTCTATTCAACGCTCTTTCTTTAGCACTAGTAAATTGGGTGAATTTTCCTGCTTTGTTTTTGTTTTTGTTGTTGTTGTCTCACATTGTTGCCCAGGCTGGAGTACAGTAGCACAATCATGGCTCACCACAGCCTCTACCTCGTGGGCTTGGGCCATCCTCCTGCCTCAGCATCCTGAGTAGCTGGGACTATAGGCATATCACCACACCTGACGACTTTATTTTTGTACAGAGGAGTTCTCACTATGTTGCCCAAGCTGGTCTTGAACTTCTAGGCTCAAGCAATCCTCTCATCTCAGTCTCCAAAAGTCTAGGATTACAGCCATGAGCCACTATACCCAGCTTCTGCTGTATTAATCTTTTTGTTCAACTACTTGACTTTTTAAATAATCTTATAATGGACTATTTCCTAACTGTGAATCTGAGCTTTGTGCCTAGGGAAATTAGGCCAGGTAATAAAGTTAGCCCTCACAAGCAGACTGTCATCATCTCTGGGAAAACTGTTTTGCTTGTGGCTGTGTTTTGTGTTTTGTTTATGACTCTGCTACCACAGCAGCTTCAGGCCTTCAAGACCCCCTTGGAAAGAGTACTGCCTGTTTTCATTCCGCCTAAGTTGCACTCATATTTATGTTATTCTTCTGTTTACCATTTGTATTCAAAGCATGTCAGTACCAATTACCTTTCTGTAAAAAATGCCGGGATTTAAAGATATATCACCATTATGGGAAGCTTGATGGTAGTTTTAGCGTTACCCTGATTTTTCCACGTACCCAGAAGACCGAGATAGGCCAACTACATATAGCACAGTAAACGTTTGATATGTTTTCTCAGCAAGAATCTGTTTTTCATTGAACTGCAGAAAAAGGTGAGCGTCAATCTTCATTTCATAATTTGCATATAGCTGCTGCACCACTACAGATGGGAAGAAGTTCTTACTCTAAGTATTCTGACAGGTTACAAGTTATACTGTTATAAATTTGATTCTCTCTGGACCGATCAGCTGCAAGTTCTACCATGAACTCATGATCCAACCAATCATGAGTTCCTCAGTTGCCAGACTTTAGTAACGTGATTGTGTTATTTTGCTTTGTCTCAAAACGGTTCTTGTAAAACAGACCTAACTTTTAAAAGCACTTAGTTACCACATGTCACTGACATGCATTCTCTACCTTTTGAATTGCTATTAATTGAACAGATTTGATTTTTCTAATCTTTGTGACCCAGCCATTAGCTGAATTTCAGATTTTCTTTTGAACTGCCATGCTTGTTTCCTTTATTTGGTTTTCTCTGCCAGTTCCAGTGGAGCTAGAAATTTACAAATAAATGAAGCTGGCTGGGAGCGGTGGTGAACGGATTGCCTGAGCCCGTGGTTCGAGACCAGCCTGGGCAATTTGTGAGACCTCATCTCTATAATAAATCAAAATATTAGCCGAGCGTGGTACCTACTTGGAAGGCTGAGTCAATAGGATCGCCTGAGCCCAGCAGGTCAACGCTGGGGTGGCCGTGAGCGTGCTACTACACTCCAGCCTGGGTGACAGAATGAGACTCCAACTCAAAAAAATAAATAAATAAAAATAAATGAAGCTTATTTTTACTGTAATTTTAGAGGTTACTCTGGGTGGTTCCCAGTAAAAGCGTACCATTGGAGGTATTAATTCTCCTGCCTTGGCCTCCCAAAGTTCTGGGATTATAGGCCTGAGCCACCATTTTTAAAATTTATAATTAATTTATAAATGCTTGTATTTTTTAAATTTAATGCTATATTATTGCATAAATATGCTTATATTCTATGTAGTACATGTTAATGCATTAACATGTTTACACAGTATAATCAATGTATAATTAATTGTCTTTGTAAAATGTATTTTGAGCTTCATTTAGTACTAAAATAATTTGAGAGCTTTCTATATTTCCAAAAGTGTTATGGCAAATGTCCAACAGCTTGGGAAAGATTGAACTGAAGGTGGTCTGTCCCATGGGCCTCTTAGCACTAGCCCAGGGTGTTCCTGGGAGGCTAGACATGTTCTGCAAGGAGGCCAAACAGGAGGCTGGAGAGCCTACCCAGGAGAGAGGCACTTGCTTTATGGTTAGAAAAAAATTAAAGGACTCTTCTTATGCACAAGTATGTTATAAACTTTGTATGAATTAAAAGTTACTTAGAGATCTAGATTTTAATTTACTGTTAACTAAGGTGCCTCCTTTTGCTTTTAGTATCTTATTCAAATTAATTTATCTTAATATTATAATGTCTCTGTATTAATAATCTATTGCTATGTGATAAATGACTCCAAAACCTAGCCACTTCAGACAATAAACATGTATGTCTCACTCAGTTTCTCTGTGTCAGGAGTCCCGGAATCACTGGGCTGAGAGGCTGTGGTCCAGTGTCTCATGTGAGATTGCCATCCTCTGCAGGCTTGATGGGAGCTGAGGTATCCACCTCCCAGGCAGATTCCTCATGTGCCTTGCAAGTGAATGCTGGTTGTTGTTGGACATGCCTTAGTTTCTGTCTTTATATGGAACTTTCCATAGGGTCACTTGAGTGCCCTTATGACATGGCAGATAGCTTCCCCCATGAGTGATCAGAGATTGACAGAAGCCATAATGCTTATGATTAATTAACTTCTGAAGTCACACTTCATTATGCCACAATATCAAATTGATTACAGAGGTCATTCAGTGGGAGCTACACAGGGGCAGGAACACCAGGGAGTAGATCCTTGGGTGATATCTTAGAGGATGACTCCCGCAGCCCCGAATGAAGATCATATTTTGGGTTGACACATGACTGGGTCACGTATGTTTGTATTTAGTATAACTGGCTTATACTACATATCCATTAGCTTTTCACTTTTATTTGAAAGCACACTTGTGTCTTGGAATATGATTGGATTATCTGCTTTATGTTTATCATTCTCACAGAATAAAAGTTACTAGTATGAAACAACAGAAGGGATGCGATGTCCTCATAATCTATCTGAAACTGACTGAAATATTTAGCTACCATAGAAGAGATGGGTTACTGGATTAGCTCCTTATTTTGTGTCAAATCACCGCTTACATATTTTTCCCATGTTACTGTTATTTATCAAAACAGAAAACTACTACTACTGCTAGAGAACTACAATATAAATGAAAAAAATACTGAGCTGAAATGAGAAAATAACATTATAATTATGGCTCAGGAAATGCAAATCAGAAATCCAAAATAAGTTCTGTGCATGCTAAAAATGTTAGCATTTTTAAATGTACTTAAAGATAATTATATTGCAAACATAACACAAGTTTTACCATTGTTTCCCAGTTGAAGAGCTTAAGGATGCCTACAAGCCCACTTTAAATCAGGCTTGCATGCTTGCTGTATGTCATATGCTGTTTTCATTGCACCAGAATTTATACAAATAACAAAATGAATACTTTTCAGTTTCCATTACTTCTCCCTGATTTACCCTATGCAAGTTATCAACTGGCACTTTTTAGGTAATTATATTTTAAGTTTTTAAAAATGAGTGAAAAGCCCTCTTTTGCACTGATGTCAAATTAAAACAAATCTTCTTTCTAATTGGAAATTTGGCAGTGTGTTTCAAGATACTTAATAATATCTACACCCTACAATAAGTAGCTTTACTTCTAGAAATTTGTTATGAGGAAATAACTGGAGAGGAAGTCAGAGATGCATATGTCCATGACAGCATTATTATTATTAAAAATGGTGGAAAACTATGCAGCAGGGGAATGGAAAAATAAATGATGCTACATTCTTATTATGACAGTTGGCACATAGGCTGAACTGCTGAAACCAAAAGATCTGTCTAAACAAAGAAGCTTATTTCAATCATGTTACATTCCAGAGGCTTAGTGGTTGGCTGTACACCACAAGATTTTCTGAGACCTAGGTTTCCTGTCTTTTTCCAGTAGTCACTAGGGTATTACACTTTCCACATCACTTCAGCCAGCTCACTATCACCATGACCTTGTGCCAGCTCATGGGACTGGAGGAGGAAAAAGAGGGCTACAACTTTCTTTTAAGGAAGTGATCTAGAAGTCTTATACCTTATTTTTGTTTGTTTGTTGTTATTGTTGTTGTTTGTTTGTTGTTTTTGTTTTGTTTTGAGAAAGGGTTTCACTATGTTGTCCTGGGTCTCAAACTCCTGGGCCCAAGAAATCCTTCTGCTTCAGCCTCCTGAGAAGCTGAGATTACAGGCAGGCACCATCATGCCCAGCATTACACCTTATTTCTAGTCACATCCCAATGACCAAAATTTAGTCAAATGGTCACATTCAGCTAAAATTAGGATATTTTAATATACCATACCTTGCATTGTGAAACTGAATGAAATATGAATGTTGCCATGCATAACCTTGAAAACATTATGTTAAGTAGCCAGTTACAAAAGGCCATATACTGTATGATTCAATTTATATGAAATGTTCATAATAGGCAAATCCATAGAGATAGCAAGTAGATTAGTAGCTGCAGGGGGTGGGGGGAAGGAAGAGCTACAAATGGATATGGAGCTTCTTTCTGGTGCGATGAAAAGGTTCTAAAATTAGATACTGATGATGGTTACAAACAACTCTGTGAACATGTTAAAAATCACTAAGTTATATACTCTAAATGGATGAATCTTATAGTATGTGAATTATATCCCAATAAAACTGTTATAAAAGAAAAAATGTCCCAGGCAGCAGTCATGACCCTGCAGAGATTACAGTGTTTGATTTGTTAGACAAATATAAAATCACCATGATTACAATGTTTCAAAAGATAGAAGAATTTTGGAAATATAAGCTTAGGATAAGCAGATTTATAAACTATAATGATAAAATAATTATAAAAATTCTAGAAAAGAAATATATGATAAATTTAATTTAAAACTATATGGATTTTAATAGCAGATCTGATTAGGTAGAATTAATGAAGTGGAAGACAATATAAAAATGTTATCCTGAAAGAAACCCAAGAAATGTAAAATATATGAAAGACATAGAATATGGGAGAAAAAGAGAGAGATATCAAGGTGTAAGAAGCTTAGGATAAAGTTTAGCATGTTTCAAATCAGAGCTCTAGAAAGAGAAAATATAGATTATGGGGAAGAGGCAAGATCTGAACATATGGTAACTGAAAATATTACAGAATTATTGAATCCATGGCTTTAAGCATCGTAGCAGTGTAAGACAATATCCACACTAAACACATTAGAATGAAACTGCAGAACAACAAAGAGAGGGAAAAAAATCTTAAAAGCAGCTACAGAGGGTGGAAAAAGAAATCATCTTCAAGACAAGGGCAATTAGACTGACAGTTTATTTCTTCAGAAGAGAATTTAATTATATTCTTAATATGCTGAAAGAAAATGCACAGTTAAAAACTTTAGACAAATTAAATTTAACAGAGTTTAATTGAGCAAATAATGACTTGCAAATTGAGCAAAGAACAACTTGCAAATCAGGCAGCCCCAGAACCAGAGTGGGTTCAGAGTGTCTTCAGGGCTGCCACATGGTTATGCAACATTTATGGACAGAACAGAGAAAGTGAGGTACAGGAAATGGAAGTAAGTTACAGAAACAGTTGGATTGGTTACAGGTCAGCATTGGCCTTATTTGAACCCAATTTGAATGGTTGCCTATGGTTGACTGAAGTTCGGCTGCTGTGAGACTCAGCTACTTGTTACAAGAGTAGGTTGCAGTCTGTTTATACTTCAAGGTAGGTTATAGATCAAATGTACAGGAAGCCTTTAGGCCAAAGTTAGAATATGGGAGGATGCAGCTCTAGGCCAAACTTAATTTAGCACCAATTTATAATTCTATGCCCAGTGAAAATACCTTTGAAGTAAATAAAGCAAACGGCTGTCAGTTTCTTAAAAATTCTCAGCATCTTGGTTCCCAGCACTTTGGGAGGCCGAGGTGAGAAGATTGTCTGAGCCCACGGGTTTAAGACCAGCCTGGGCCACTTGGCAAGACCTCATCTCTACAATAAATCAAAAAATTAACTGGGCATGGTGGCGCACATCTGTAGTTCCAACTACTTGGAAGGCTGAGGTGGAAGGATCACCTGAACTCAGCAGATAGAGGCGGCGGTGGCCGTGAGCATACGGCTGCACTTCAGCCTGTGCAACAGAGTGAGACTCCAGCTCAAAAAAAAAAATTCTCATAATCTCAAAATGCAGCAGAAAGTGTAGTTTATCCAAACATCAAGAATAAGAGGGTTTCATAAGAGAAAGATAACAGCAACAGAGGGAGAGCTGCAAGTATTGTCAGGCAGGTGTTGAAATCTTGCAGAAAGGAGCTGGGTTTACTTGCTTGCTTGCTTCCTTGCTTGTTTGTTTTTGTCTATTTATTATATTGCATATATCTTGTTCTGGGAATTATTGGCTCAAAAGAGTAATTTAGAAGGAGTGGGTTACTTTCTCGGTATCAGAGGACAAGGGGGTAGGTTTTAAGTTCAGAGCAGAACATTCTATAGTTGTCTGCAGCCCCTCATCTTGGCCAAGGTGGGCAGAGTCCAACACTGGCCAGCCTTAACAGGCCCACTGAGATAAAGAAAAGTCAGTGGAATGAAGGATCAGTTTCAGGGTTAAAGTTTCCTTTTGCCTCTGTTCTGAGATAATGTTCTGGGATCATTTGTTTTGAAATTATGTTACTGCTTAGCTTAATGGCCCTAGAAATTACAAATTGAGGGATTCATAGGTGAGTCAATAACTCTTCCAAAAGTGTTCAGAGCCAAGACTGGACTTTGGTTCAGAATATTCAGAAGAGGTCCCAGCCGTCTGTCCAAGGTGGAGTACATCCTCGAAGTAAGGGCCAGGCTGCCTATGCAGAGGATTTTCTGGTTGGCCTCACATCAGAAAGGTTCTGAGGGCTGCACATGCATCAGTCATTTCCAGGGACTGTAGCATAACCCCTCTGGAGGCTAAGATGGAGGCAATACTGTTTTGACTATTTAGGTCCTTTGGAATTCCATATGAATTTTACAGTCAGCTTGTCAATTACCTGCTGAGATACTGATTGCATTGTCTCTATAGATCAATTTATCAATTTGGGATAATTTAATGTCTTTAGCAATAAGCCTATAAACAAGGTATAAATCTCTGCCTTTATTTAGCCTTTCATATTTTTCAGCAGATTTGTATTAATAGTTTTTAGTGTACAACCTTGCACATATTTTTCTAACTTATTCCTAAATATTTCATTTTCATGCTATTGTAAATGGAATTTTCCTTCATTCAATTTCCAATTATTTGTTTTAGTATTTAGACATAGTATGTAGGCTTTTTTGTATTGATCTTATAAAATGCAGCCTTGCTAAATTTACTCATGCTAGTAACTTTGTTGGTTCCATTTGATTTTCTACATACAGAGGGTGCCAAAAAAAAAATGAATACACATTTTAAGAAAGGAAAAAACTGTATTTAAATGGTGATACTCAATATATACCAATAACAAAAGATGAATACAAGTCACATTTGACTTCTGCAATTACAAGAGGTGCTCAAAGTGGTTACCATTGGTGTCTAGACACTTCTGATTACGGCAAACTAAAAGTAATACATAGACAACATCTCTTAAAATGTGTATACATTTTTTGGCACCCCAGTATATGATTGTTATTTGCAAGTTGTAAGACTTTTGATAGACAATATAGTTTTATATCTTTATGATCCAGATAATGTGAAGAACTTTTTAAAACTAGTTATAGAAAATACAGACAATAATGGAACACAGAGATATAATTAACTACTTAAAGTTTGGAAGTTTGGTTCAGGAAAGAATACCATAAAGTTAAAGGAGAAGCCCCACACTGATAGAAGATATTTGCAATACAATTGACCCTTGAACAACACAAGTTTGAACTGTGCAGGTCCACTTTCACACAGATTTTTTTTTCCAGTACGTACATTTAGTTCTCCTTGTCAGCAGGTTGTGTATCTACAGATTCTGTAGGACCAGCTGCAGGAGCGCAGATTTTGGTCTCCTTGGGGTCCTGGAACCAATCCCTCTGTATATACACTCAGCAAAGCCTTAGTATTCAGAATTGTCCTGCCCAAAAGGGTAGCTACAAGTCTTTTGAGTGCTTGCAGTG
Organism: Tarsius wallacei; assembly: GCA_963574415.1. Classification (NCBI taxonomy): domain Eukaryota; kingdom Metazoa; phylum Chordata; class Mammalia; order Primates; family Tarsiidae; genus Tarsius; species Tarsius wallacei. The sequence continues at coordinate 24,091 of CAUYQG010103944.1, forward strand.
TAGCCTATGCCAGTTGAGATATTCTGTAAATGTAAAATACATCCCAGATTTCAAAGACAGTCTTGAAAAAGAAAGGAATGTATAATATCTTAATAATTTTTTATGTTGAATACATATTTAAATGAAAATATTTAGGATATATTGAGTTAAATAAAATATATTAGTAAAAATTAATTGCACCTGTTTTCTTTTACTTTTTAAATATGACTATTAGAAAATTTCAAATTATATTTGTGGCTCGTATTATATATTATGAACAGTCTTGTGAACCAATTAGAGATAGACAGTCTATTTGAAAAATGAGAAAGAACAGATACTTTGTTAAAGCAGGTACTCAAATAGCCAATAACCATATGAAATGGGGGCTCAAGCTCTTAATCAAGAAAATGCAAATTAGAATTACAATGAAACACCATTTTTATCAACCAGATTAACAATACTTAAAAAAGAAAAGCTGGCGAGTTTGCCAAACAAAGTTATCTCTCTTCCACTGCTGGTGAGAATCTAAATTGTCTCAACTTATTAGAGCACAATTTGTGTTATCTGTAAAATTGACTGTGCACACATACCTTATGGTCCAGCAGTTCCATTTCCCTGTATTTAATAGAGAAATTCTTGCACATGTGTACCCAGAACTATGTTAAGAATATGTGAATGGATATGATAAAAATATGTATGTGGGTAAAATGATATATATTCATACAAGTATTTATCATGGTGCACTCAAAGTGAAGTATAACTAACGGCATCAACATGGATAAATCTTAAAAGCATAATATTAATGAATGAAACAAGTAATAAAAGAAAGTATACAATATTCTATTATATTAAGTTCAGAAACAGGCACAATCAAACAATGTGTATAATTAGGAGTACATATGTAAATAGTATCACTACACAGAAAAACAAGGGCATAAATAACACAAAACTCATGATGGTAATTCTTTCTGGGGCCAGAGAAAGGATACAATCAGAAAGTGGCTCTCAGAGAGCTTCTAGTGTCTGATGATAATATAGTTCTTAATCTGGTTGGTTAGCTGATTGATAATTATCTTACTATTGTTCTTTAAAGTGTGCATAGATATTTGATAAATTCTTTGTATGTATGATAAACTTTAGTAAGTTAAAGCAAACTATAGAACTATGGGATGAACCTAATTTTATTTGCACACACATACACACAAACTAGATTTCTAAATATGAGAACTCTAAAAAAAAAACCCAAAATACTTACTTCATGATGTCTACATGTAGATGAGTAGTTGGAGTTTGAGTCTGAAAATTCAGGATGCAATGCAGCTTTGATTATTGAACTACTCATAGAGATCAGCATTATGTTACTTGTGCTTATCAAAATTATAAGCATCATTAGTCCTCCAGACCCAAAGAGGAAGGCTTGGATATTTTAGGAGAGTGTTAGATGGTTCCTAATGCTTTTTTGCACATCCAGAAAGCCATGATTGCTCCATCTGGGTGTACAGCAGTCCTCCCTCACCCGTGGTTTCACTTTCCATGGTTTCCATTACCCAAGGTTATATGTGATCCAAATATATTAAATGACAAATTCCAGAAATAAACATAAGTTTTAAATTGTTATTCTGAACAGTGTGGTGAAATCTCACTCCACCCTGCTCAGTCCCACCTGGCATGTGAATCCTCTCTTTGTCCAGCATATCCATGCTGTATTTGCTTCCTACCCTTAGTCATTTAATAGCAATCTTGGTTATCAGATTAACTGTGTTCAAGGAACACATACTTTATTGCATAATGGCCCCAAAGAGCAAAAGTAGTGATGCTGGCATATTGTTATGATTGTTATTTTTATTAGTTATTGTTGTTAATCTCTTACTGTGCCTAATTTGTAAATTAAATTTTATGATATGTAGGTATGTATAGGAGAAAACATCTAGAATTTAGTACTATCTGTTGTTTCTGGTGTCGGAGATTTTGAAATATATCCCTCACAGACAGGGGGGACTACTGTACATAAGTCTCCTAGACTGGAATACTGTTTGCTTATATACCCCAAGAAGTATGGGGGTAATGGAATATTATTTTTATTTTAAATTACTGCATCTCATACCTGGGCCAAATTTCTTTAATAGAATCATGAGTATCATATATATTATTAGTACCAGTAAAACTTTTATGTTACTTTTAGTAAGTGATAATACCTCTCCATTCATGATGGATTAATGGCTAGCAAAGAGAAGTGAATCATCTATAAATTTGGTGTGTGCTCCCTCTTTGATTTTTAGACAGTGAGGAAATAAAAACTAGGTCTTCCAGGTGTTTCCTTTCACCAAACATCATATGTCATTTATTTATTCACAGACACCTTTTTTTTGCCTCTTACCCTTGTTTATTCATTTACCCACCAGCATCTATCACAGTCTTCCAAAAAACAATACTGGCTGGGCTCGGTGGCTCAGCCTGTAATCCCAGCACTTTGGGAGGCTGAGGTGAGTGGATTGCCTGAGCCCACAGGTTTGATACCAGCCCAGACAACTTGGCAAGACCTCGTCTCTACAATAAGTCAAAAATTAGCCAGGCATGGTAGTACACACCTGTAGTTCTGGATACTTGGAAGGCTGAGGTGGAAAGATCGCCAGAGCCCAGAAGGTCGACTCTGTGGTGGCCTTGAATGTGCCCCTGCACCCCAGCCTGGGCGACAAAGTGAGACTCCAACTCAAAAAACAAAACTAAAAACAATACTGAGTAGAGTATGTGCATTCATGATTACATGAAAACACGTTTCAATAAAGACTGAAGAGGAAACCAAAACAGTATATCAAAATGCTATAATAAGATTACTCAAAATACCATGCTAGAGATAAATCAATAAAATGAGCTGAAAGAAAAAAAGAATATCCTAGAAACCCAGATGATGAACTTCCCTCTCCTTTAAGAAACATGTCATAGTTACAAGGGAATAATGTAAGGTCTAACACTTTGCAGAAGAAAAAACCCTTTCTGTCCTTGGGACCAGCAGAATACACGAATTCCTTAACAAAAATGACTTTTGTACTGATGCTAACAATTTCATTGCATGCTAAGCATTTTTAAACGAATGTACCAGGTCTCAGATAGGTTACATAACTTGATGTAGGCCATTGGTGGAAGGTAGTAAAAGGTCAAGACAGAATTCTAATATGGACCTCTCATACTGCAAGGCCTCTGTGTCAACCTCTGTACAAACTGGCCACGTACTCCAGTCCATCTCTGTTTCCTCTGTAGCTTTTAGTGAGATTGGTCACTCCTGACACATGGATAAAAAGTTTACCTTAACATCTAGGTAAATTACATTATTTTACTATATCACAGGGCTTCAGTGTTATTTTTTAAAAAGAAAACACGGAAAACTTAATTATGCCTCTAATTTGATTTATGTAAAACTGTTCTGGCTATTATGGGCATTATGCCAAGAATAAAGGCAAGTGGGCAAAAAACGAGCTCAAATTAGGCCATTTATGAAAACTTCAATTTGATCAGTACTGTCCTACAGAAAAAAAAATAGTCTTTGTACCTATTATAGGAGAGAGATTTAGATACAGACCATTTAACTCTTTGAGTTAAGATAGTAGAAAAAATGAGTCACTCACCAGGCCAAGCCCAGATTTACTATTCTCTGTCTCAAGTTTCTCAGTTCTTCAAGTTTTATGACTCTGGGTTTTCTCTGTTGTGGTCAGGGCAGCCAGACTGATCAGCCATCCCCGAGACCGCCTCTGAGTGCTGTGCTCTTCCTGTACTGCATATGCCGATATCTGCTTAGGAAGCACTCTAGAGGCTTTGGAACTCCCTTTCCCTTATAGTACAGACCGTGCCACCAGCCCCAGGAGAGCCTTGGGGAAGACTTCTACCCAAGATAAATGCAAGGGTTTCCCAATGGGAGACTGCCCCCTACTTCAAAATAAAAGCATAGCAAGACTTCCTGAAGTTAGAATATGTGCTTTCCCCTAAGATTTTTTCTTTATGTCCTACGACTTTGGCCTTATTTCTATGTATAGTTCCACGACTGTGGTTACCTTGGTCCCACAGACCATAAGCTCATCTAGGATCCATGATAGAGCACAGACATTGGCTAATTCCCAGTTTCTGTGTTCACAAGACATCCATGATTCAAGATTGCTTGTTGCTTAGGTGCTCACAGTATCCTCAATTACCAGTTGTTACAGCTGGCCTCAGGACATCTCTACAAATACAGGCAAATGTACAAGATCCACTCCTTCGGGGTATGTCCGGGTCCCATACGAATCCACCCACTCATTATACCAGGCCTTTCCTCTCATTCTAAAGAGAAATATATTAAAACTTCCTATCTTACCTGCCAATTTCTTTTTGTCTGCATAATGAATAATTTTCACTTGTAGTAAATTATTGTTGAATGATTGAAAGAATGAATATTTAAATTCATTTATTCTAACTTTTATCATCACACTTATAACACAATAGGCATTTATTTGTTGCAATAATGAATTTATTAAACAAATTAGTGATTACTTGGAGTTAACGTGTCCTTAACTTTCAGTACCTGCTCTGGACTATCCTATATAAAAATTCATACCAAGAATAACAGACACTACTAATTCATTCTCTCTTCACATAAAATTTCTTTAGAAATAAACTTCAAAACTGTGAGGCAGTATTTTATTGTTACTTTGTCAAATGCTAAAAATGATGCACTTAACAAATATGTACTGAACTCCAACTGTATGCATGTCCCCATCCTGGACCCCAGGGCACAGTGGTGACAGTGGTGGGTGAGGTAGAGGGGGTACTGGGAAAGACTGGAGATGGGCAGGCCAGACTGTGTGGCGCTCCCCCAGTGGGCAGCCAGGGTTGTTTTTAGGAGACTGGGTGTGACATGATTTGCTTTGTTCTAGTGCCAGGAACAGATTAGAAGGAGGGATAAAGTGGATTTTAATAGACCTGTTAAGCTACTCTCTCACCCACCCAAATGGTAGAAAACCCTTCTCTGATTTAGAAGGATTGAGACAGATCTTCTCAGTTTTATCAGAAATTCCTATACAAATCAGGAACTGAGAAAAAAGTCAATTGCAGTTAAAATGCTTAATCTGTGAAGCTATTATATTTTCACTTTGGCAGTAATTGGAGATGAAATAATGCAAAACTGCCTTACAGTTTATAGTTTTATGATAATGACGTTCCATCTCATAACTTACAATATTATTATGTGTCAAGAACTAATGGCACACTTTTTAAAATAATTGCTGAGACACTCCATATGTATTTTCATCCTCAGTCTAAACAGCTTCTGAGGAAACTTTTTAAATTTTTTAAAAATTCCTTACTGACATGACTGTATCAGAGAACATAATTATGTAGCTCCACGTAGTAGAGAATGTATTATTAAAAGATGGCTTAACACTGCCATCTTATTGCATTAGAATGACTGTTCTCCTTGTAATACATCTGTAGTGTTGACATCACTGCTCTCAAATGAGTTATCTAGTTATTGAGATTGTTATGTGATATTTTAACTTCCAGCTCATGCTGGCATCTTTTCTGTTCTAATTATTATTTTGTGCTTTAGGGCAAAGTGGATACCGAGTCAAAAGAGAATATAGAGGACACAAAGGCCCAGACCTGCCAAGATGCTGCTCATTTTAATTCCTAATATTCTTTGAGAAGTGTTTTATTCTACTCATTTTGGATAGAGAGTTCAGTGGCTTACTTCACTGCTGACATTAGGAAGAATGATAAGTTAGGGGAGATTCCACCCATCTCATTTCTTTTTTCATTTAAATTCCCTAAAAAGTGAGGCATCTCAAGAAAAAGAGGGTTCAAAATACTTGAACTGGTAGGATGATTGTGTTGCAGGAACAGAAATAGAAAAGACTGGGTCTCAGACACACCACTGCTATGGAGTCTTGGGGAAGTACCATATTTTAAAAAGACCTGTTTTGTATGCAAAATGAGAATAATGAACCTATTGCTTTGAATTATGAGAATTAAATGAGTTAATGTATGTTAAGATGTCTTGTATATAGTAAGGCTCTATACTAATATTAGTCTATTTCATCAAATGAGTATTTACATCTATACAAGGACATTTCCGTTGGGAGCACAACGTTCTTAAAGAAGTCATAGAACGCATACTTGATGGAAAGCAGCTGTAAAATGGATTGAAAAGAATCCAAAAAACAAAATATGACATTGTTTGCATCAAGATAGCCTACAGCAACAAATCAGCTTACATTCATTCTTGTGCACCTGCAGATCAGAATGAGCCAGGGATCCTGTGCAGACACTCTTATAGTGGAAAGAAAATAAAATCAGAATGCTGGTGGGGTTTGAAATTCTGAAAGCTCGGGATGATACAGATGGATTTTGCAGTGCTGTTCGACAGCAAATATGTGTCTTCTCCAGTGCTTATAGTGTAATGAAGAAGCTCCAGTGCTTATAGTATAATGAAGAATATTGGCTTAATAGGAACTGAAATAAATGTTTTTATTGTTTTATTTGACAAATATTTACTGAGCAATTGACTGTGTGTAAAGTACTGTGCTCAGTACTGACCTATGAATCCTAGGAAAAGAAGGAAGATAATATGTATGGTGTGCTCACTGGAGTTGACTATCTAGCAAGGGCCAGAAAAGTCCCCAATTATTACAGGAGAATAAAAGAATTCAGCCAAGAGGGTGAATCCTTAAGTATGGAAAAACATCAGGACTCTGAGTTAGAACTTGGGAGGGACAGTGTAACTTACCATTGTAAAATCCCTGTCAACAGCACAGTCACTTGAGGGCCATTCATAATCCTGTTCCAAAGAAATTACTTTGGCCTAGTGATAAATTACATTATTAATTTCATTTGTTTGTGTAATTTGGTCTAAAAAATTGTTTTGAATTATTAAATGGGGGCTATTAAAAAGTATTATTATATTGCTAAATCAGTAGTAACAAGTAAAACAAACTCTATGGAATTCATTGAGTCTTTTCTTCATTCATTTCTTTACTCATGTATTTCACAAACGAGTCGGTGCCTTGTCCCAGATACTGGACTTTAAGACATCAGAACAAGTAGCTGTCAACCTAATGCCAATGACTGGAAAGCAGTGTGCCTACAGCACAACGCACAACCCCACTTAGCAACATTTATAGCAGTATGGGAGGAGTTTGAAATTGGCATGACTTCCAGAAAACCTCTGTTTTATATAAGTTTGGGGTTTATTTTTCAGGTTCAGAGTTTAATAATAAGGAAAGCAAATGTTTGAAAAACCACCGATAGCAGGAAAAAGAACTAACCAGAGAATCAAAACTAGAGCACAGGTCCCTGAATTGGAACGTGGGAAAGGGATGGTGTAACTCTCCAAATGTTTCTGTGATAATTAGAATATGGGACACCTTCCAGGAAGACATGCTTATGGCTGGCCCTCAAGGCCTGGCATAAGTTGGAACTCAGTGCCCACCAGCCCTCTTGGCTGAGTGGCCTTTGGGCAGGGTGCTGCACAAGATTGGTTGTGCTTACATTTTTGCTCTGAGACTTTAGGTAGGTAATTCCTCATCACTGGATCTCATTTTTGTTATCTATAAAATGGATGTGTTAACTGCAGTGTTCTCAAATGCCTTTCTCTACTCTAGATTTCTGTGATTTTAACTTTATAACCTTCATCTAATTAAACTCATTGTATTTCTTATAGACCTAGAGTCCATAAAACACAAACGAACTTGAGTTTGTTGCTATTATTTCAATTAGACTACAGTATTGCCCTACCTCTACTCAGTTTGGTCCTCTTTGCCAATCACCCAGAGTTCCTCATGTGACCAGCTCATGATGGCAAAAAATAAAAGGAGAAGGGAAGGAAGGAAAGAGAATCAGAAGGAGAATGTGAAAAAATAAGGTGGGGGTCGGGCACGGTGGCTCATACCTATAATCACAGCACTTTGGGATGCTGAGGCAGGAGGATCACTCAAACCCAGGAGCTCAAGACCAGCCTGGGCAACGTAGTGAGACCCATCTCTACGAAAAAAATTTAAAAATTAGCCAAGCATGGCGATGCAAGCCTGTAGTCCTAGCTACTCAGGATGCTGAGGCAGATCACTTGAGGCCAGGAACTCAAGACCATCTTGGCCAACATAGTGAGACTTCCTTGTCACTGAGTGACAAGGAAGCAGATTCTGTATATGATTCCAAAAGGAATTCCAGAAATAGAAACATAGTTGGAATAAGTATATCACCTCCCACAGTGACTATATGAAGAAGAGTCATCTTAATTTTGTATACCATATCTTAGGGGGGGAAAAAGGAAAATCCTTATCATAGGAATGGAGCCGTATAACCACTGTGACACACTCTTTTGAGGACTTGTGGGGTTTTATTAATTCAAAATCAGGATCAGTATTCTTCTTAGAACTTAGCCTTCGTTTTGTTAGAATTTTTCATATTGAGAGGAACAGAGACAGCTTGATTTCCAGTTAATGGAAGTTTTATGGTAAAGGCACCAGGAAGTAAGAAAAGCACAAGAAAGTAAAATGTCTCACCGTGTACCTAGCCCTACCTCATGAAGACCTAGAATACTGTTCAGCAGACTGGCAGCAGTCCATTTGGTTTCTCTTCTTCTGTACACCTCCACTACTGTCAACTCCATAACCAACCCTTCCTTTCTTCCCTCATGGCTTCTGCTGCCTTATGGCCTCTGCATATGTGTGTACTGGCTTCTTTCTCGTGTCTTCCATGTTGTATTTCTCTGTCCTCTTCAAATACTTCATACTCTGCCTTCTCAGGGACAGGATATAAACCTTTTTTCTCTGGTATGAAGCATCCATCTTTTGCCCAGCTGCCTCATAGGGCATTGGCCAAGTTGTTAGTAGCCTTTGTGTCAAAACACTGATGACCAGGCAGACAGTTTGTGGGACAGACCACTACTACTTGTGCAGGGAGTGGGCTGAGGGTGGGAGGGAGAGGACTCCTGAGCTGTGGGCAGAAGCGCATACTCCTAAGAAGGGGAGCAGTGTAATGACAGTGTAGTGTAAATATGAAAGCCAGAGTTTTGAGGCCTTTGGTCAAAATGAAGGAACAGCCCGACAAAGAAGGTATATAATTCCCTTCCTTTCAGTGCCAGTTGAAACAGGAGAAAGGGGACTAACTTTAACTCTAATGCTTGGCTTTACTGTGGGAAAAATTTTAGGGGGAAACAAAAATATGGAAAAGGAGACCCAAAAATAGTTGTCTGTGAGCCACTAACGTTTTCCCCATGTTGTCAAAGTAATGCTATTACAACTATAGGTTGAGTATCCCTAATCCAAAATCTGAAATCCGAAATCCTTTAAAATCCAGAACTTTTTGAGTGCCAACATGACACTCAAAGGAAATGCTCATTAGAGCATTTTGGATTCTGGATTTTTTCAGACTAGGGATGCTTAACCAATAATTTTAACGCAAATATTCCAAAATCTGAAACACTTATGGTCCCAAGTATTTCTGATAAGGGATACTCAACCTATGTAAGTCCAAAAATGAAAACAATTATCATCTTAATAAACTACCCCTCCAACTTTCCATATTTCCAGTTACTCTTACCCATATGACTGTAGACCCCAGACAACATGTTGTACTTTGGTAGTCATCCACTGCCAGCTTTGTGACGTTTTTCCATGTGTCCAGGTAGTCTTCATGAAGAGGGTCATGGCCAGGCTTGCTGTAGGTGTGATGATGCAGCAAGAAAAGAATGACAGAGTGTTTTCTGAAGAAGTAGTACACTAGGAAAATTTTCTTAGGCAGTAATAAGGTTGGACTTTGAATGCTAATATGGACTCTCCCCACTTCAGGTCTCCTCTAACCTGGGAGATTCTTTATTTTACAGTGACCACAAAACTTCTGGGATAAATTTGGGAGGAACTAGAGAGGCAACGAGGGGCCACCTACTCGTGTCCTTGATTTTACACACTCCCACTGCTTGTTAGTCAGTTTGGTACTAAAATGAAAATATCCTAAGTTAAATCTAAGACTTCATTTTCACCAATCTTCTACCCGACCAACTTTCATGGCTTTGGCCCAGCTTACTTTGTTATTATTATTTTAATGGCTTCTTTATTATTTAGTTTTTATACCTTTTAGAATGTATTTATTTTAAAGATGGAATAGCTCTCTGTCACCCAAGCTAGAGTGTGGTGGCATGATCATAGCTCACTACAGTCTTGAACTCCTGGGCTCATGCAATCCCCTTAACTCAGTCTCCTTAGTAGCTGGGACTACAGGCATGTGCCATCAGGCTCAGTTATTGTGCCTTAATTGACTTAACTATCCTCCCATTTTAGGATATTTTGTTGTTTCCATGTATCTATGTTAATCTTGTGATAAATGGAGGATACAGTGAAAAGTATGTCCTTCATCATATACTATTTTCCCATTTAGATGATTTTCTAAGGATAACTTTTAGACATGAGACTAGGATAGAGGGTATGAATATTCTTATGTTTAAATTGCCAAATTTCTTTCCTAGGGGAAATTATACCAATTTAAATTGTTACCAGAATTAGAGGCTGTACCACCATCACTGTACTTTCAATGGCTTTAAGTGTTGTTATTGTTTTCATTTGTTTGTCCTTCCACATTCTGTCCATCTATTTCCCATATTAGGGTGTATAAGCTAGCCAACATACTGATAAAGAGTTTAGATGCAGAGATTTATATATAAATAAAACTTTATTCAGGAAAAAAAATGGCTCTTAGCTACAAATCTCTAAGACTTTTGAAATTTGTCTATGATGATTTAATTGTCTCAATAATTCTAAAGATTTTTTAAATCAGAAAACACAGTGGCTCATGCTTACAATCCTAGCACTTTGGGAGGCTGAAGTGAGAGGATTGCTTGAGCCCAGGAGTTTGAGACCAGCCTGGGCAACATAGTGAGACCTCGTCTCTAAAAAAGTCAAAAACAGCCAGGAATGGTTGCATATTCCTGTAATCCCGGCTGCTTGGGAGTCTAAGTCAGAAGGATTGCCTGAGTCAGCTGCAGAGATCAAGGCTGCAGTAAGCTGTGATCATGCCACTGCACTCCAGCCTGGGCAACAGAGTTAGACCCAACTCAAAAAAAGAAAAGAAAAGAATAGTAATTAACAGGAGAATAATGGTTTCTTTTTCTTTTTTTTTTTTTTACTTGCCTTTATGTGACCATATTCTGTAGGAAAATGTGTAAAACCAAAAACAAGAATAAAAGGCTAGGTGATAAGAAATAATTCAAGACCAAGATCGTCAGCATAGTTGTACACCACAAGTACATACTTTTCTAAAATTCTTCAGCTACAGACAGGTTATTAGAGTTTAAGTGCTATGTTGCCACCGTTGACATAAGTGCATTTCATCCTAGATTATTAAGTAGGCAATATGCCTACTGCACAATAACTAAAAGTGTCTGAGAAGTAATGGGTCAAGTTTATAACAGTAACTTTTCCTGACTGCTTTAATGGAGTGAGTACCCAAAACTTAGAATTTCTTACAACTTGGGTTCATTATGCTAAATTTACATCATCCTAGCTTTCTGGCATTTTGTTTCTTTATTTCTCCACAGATAAGAATGAAAGTGTCCCATCCTCTGTCCTTTCCTGGGTAACCCTACAGCACCATCTTCAAACTGTAGCTGTGTAATTAGATCATAAATTCCTATAGATAAAGAATGATTAGAGTTCATCCTTAGGAACACCAGGTCTTCAAGATAGCTTAGTGATCTTGTCCAGAGAAACCCCATTCCTGCATCAAGAATTAGAAATGCTGCCTTATTTCCTTAAAATAAAAAAAAGAACTAGAAATGCAACCGGGCTTCCCTCCTGCCCCACAGTAATGAATCAGCAGGTAAAGCATGTGCAGTAAACCCAGAACAATGGAAGATGGGTCTCACAAGCTATAGTAAGCCTTTCCATAGTCTTAGATGTTTCTAAGATTCTGGATCTTTCATAAACTCTTTTGGAAAGGGGACAAAGTTACATAGGTTTATCAATGATAAGGATTGGACAGATAACATTTGAAGTTTTGCTTTTTAAACACAGGTCATATTTCTCTTCTCCCACTCCCATATATACATATGAAGCAGTTAATTACTTCATCATAGTGAATAATGGAGGGCAAAACAAAAAACATGTGCCATGTAGAAAGCAAAGGATATATTACTTATGGTTAACTGTGGCATAAGTAGTTGCATATTTGCACTGCTTAGTTCCTTTGGTTATTCCTTTGGTTTAAAACCCTATAGATATTTGATGGAGAAGTAACACAAAAAATAAGTAGTAATAGCTTTACATATGAACTGCTCTGTGGGGTGGATGTTGAGTAGGCAGGGGAGAATTGTTTCACCTTCAGAGAGAGCTGTTAATTTCTAGATGATGTTATTAAAGGAAGTGAGTGCTTATGTGTTCCATGACTGGAGAGGGAGCTGGTCATTTAGTTGGTCTATGTTTCAGGCTTTAGGCTAGTCATTCTCTTGGTAAAGATTAGTTTAGTTCTCTCGCTCTGTCAAAATGAGACCTATTTCACCTGATTGCATACAGTTCTACTGCTTTGTCCACTGCCATTCCCTCTGCCCGGCTTCCTATTATTGTAGTCATTTTCTGAGTCTGCTCTAGGATGTGGTGAAAAGGTGCCACATCAGAGAGCATGGCTTTTTCTCATCCCAACCCACACACTGATGTCAACATATTTTTGTTCCTTTTCGGGAACGTTATGTTCTTCCACCAGCAGTTGCCAGGAAATCATGTGGGTATTTCACAATAATGTTTGGAATATACATTTTTATTTTTGGAGGGATTTCCAGTGTTTATATTTTGAAGGTCAGGTGTACTGTCACATTCCCAGTCATTAGCTATCTATGTATTGCTGAGTGTGTAACTGCCAAGTTTAGCAGTGCCTTCCTAAAATCAGCATGAAGGTAACAACGCATCACTTTGCCTTTTTTACGCATGTAAACATGTACAGCCAGATGGTGGAAAGCTACACTGGAGCAAACGCAGAGTCCACTCTAAAATATCTCACTTACCATTGTTACAGCAGGAGAGCATCCAGGGAACTGTGACCATAATGAAAAGAGTAAAGAGAAAATTGTTCAGTGAATTTTCATTATTTGATTATTTGAATCATTCCTCCCCCTTGGGAGCCTGCCTACCTGCCTGCCTTTCTTTTTTTTCTTTTCTTATTCTCTTAAGGTCTTCATAACTCAGAAGACTATTTCATTGGTGGGACTATTGACCAAGAGATTGCTAATGCTATTTTCTAATCGAAATTAAACCAATGCAAATATTAAAGCTTCATTCAGTGACCACTGATGTCTATACAGATTTTTTTTTAAAGAATGCAAAAATGACTATTCTTTGGCAAACATTTAAAAATTGCTTTCCTTGAGCCAAGTAGTTATCACCATATTTAGTATTTGTAACAATCCTGTTAGAGACTCTTATAGTAAAATTGGAGCACAGAGAATTTAGGTAATTTCCCCAAAGTTACACAGCTGGTCAGTGGCAGAACCAAGATACAAGCCCATGCAGACTGACGTTAAACCCTGAGCTCTTAACCCCTGTGCCATGCTGTACTGCCTGGGACGAGATCCCAGTACAGTAGAGGAGTATATTCACATAGGACAATATGAGATAATATAAATGAGGAAAATGAGAAGGAGTTGAGAGGAAGCAGAGAACGTTTCAGATAGGTGAATGGGTAGTAGCATCTGTACCGGCCTTGAGGGCAGAGGTAGATTTTCATGGTAGGTATTAGAAGTGAGGGTTTGCCTTCAATTACAGGAAATGGCATGAGAAGAAGATATTAAGTCTGGAAAGTAGGTTCAGAAAATAAGGAGTCGAGTTTAGTTGAAGAAAGGATTGAGGGTGGCAGTAAAGGTAGGCCTCAGCCACATTGTGCAGGCCCTATTTTGTAGACAGCTGGAATAAAGAGAATAGAAGTTTCTGAGCAGTGAGGTGGCCAGATCAATGCTCTAGAGAGCTTAACTTGGTGAGGCAGGAGTTTGAAGAAAGGAATGCCAGGAGCAGGAAAACTAGGAAACCTTATTTATGTTCTATTGTAACATACACTTATGCTATAGCAGTTGCTGTGAGATAGGCACAGCTTAGTTGTGTCCTCTGCTACACTCAATGCATGGACTGCAACTGTGGTTTCATCTAAGGCTCAATTAGGGAAGGATTTGGTTTTGTTGGAATAATTCAGTAATTTGTAGCTTTATGCCAAGAACTTGAGTTTCTTGCTGCCGACTAGAGGCTGCCCTCAGTACCTCCCATGGGCCTCCAACATAGCTTCCTGCAACATGGCAGCTTGCTTCTCCAAAACCAGCAAGAGAGTAGGAGACTTCAGCTCAATAGCACTGGGACCTTACTCCTTAATCACCTCTGTCACCTCTGCCATAGTCAGTTAGTTAGAAGCAAGTCCCAGGTCACTTCCACACTTCAGAGAAGGGAACTACACAAGGCATGAAAATCAGGAATCAGGTATCATGGGATATGGCCTACAGCCTGTCTTCCCCAGAGACAGAGAAGGCAGACTCAGAGTCCAAAGTAGGGTGATATTCATGCAAAAAGAAAGAATTAGATTCAAGATATTATGTCTAGGAATTATGATGTTCTTTGAATATCATATGAAATTCTTTATATACCTTATCTCACGTAAGCCTCAAAATAACACTTTGAGGTAGGTGCCAGGAAAACCCATATTTCACAGATGAAGACACAGCTTTGAGACATTAAGTTTCTAGAGGTCACATATATCCTAGCTTCACATCTGGGTATTCCAGCCTAAATTTGAATGTAGGATATCAGTGCCAGAGCTCATAGTCTTGGCCACTCTGCTGTACTTGGACTTAAAAGTATGGATAACCTAAAGAGAAATGGATAAGAAAACAGTGAAGATAACTCTAACTCCAAGAGTTTAAACTATTTCAATTTAGGGAGAGTTGGTGTTAATTAAAATAGAAATGACATGAGGTGCACTAGTAAAGTAATACTTACCATGCATACCCCATGAAGGCAGTATGCTAAGCATTGATTATACAGGTACAGTATGTTTATGCAGATGGGACATTTAATGTTCTCAACAGCGCATGATACAGTCCTTTCCCCTATTTTACAGATCAAGAAACAGGTGCCAGTGCCTACTGAACTCAAGGTTCTACAAATTCACCAGTCCTTACTCTGTTCATAGCTATTACCTCTAATATCTAACACATGAGAAGTGCTCATATATAAACTTTTGAATAGATGAACACAGCTAATAAGGAATAGAGTCACAATTTGAACTCGGAACAGCCCCACACTGCCTTCTGGAGAAGTCATTCCTTGTAGCCAGGTGATGTTTGAAGTTGCAGCAGTATATCTGGATGTTCACAGCAGGATGTATGAATGTTCAGTAAATACCTAAATCCTGTCTTTGGAGCTTGAGAAAAAAGTTGAGGCTAGAATAAACTATCAAGGCGCATCCATGTAGAGATTATAAAGTCCTAAAATTAGATCAAAGGGTATAGATTATGAGAGGGTATAGGCCCCAAAATAGAACCTTAGAGGACACCTATATTTAGAGGTGGAGAATATAAAAGCAAAGAGGGAAAAGAAGGAAGGAGGGCTGTCAGCAATCTCAACCACCCCAGAGTAACCAAAGGGCATCAAGACTAAGATAATAAGAAAACTGAATCTGTAAATTAGGAGATCACTGATGACTTCTAGTTGAGCATTATTC
Source organism: Tarsius wallacei (assembly GCA_963574415.1). Taxonomy (NCBI): domain Eukaryota; kingdom Metazoa; phylum Chordata; class Mammalia; order Primates; family Tarsiidae; genus Tarsius; species Tarsius wallacei. The sequence goes on from CAUYQG010103944.1 coordinate 39,778, forward strand.
AAGAAAACAGAGCTCAGGTCAGAGTCAGTCACATTTGGGAGATGGGCAGCTGGGCTGGGGAAGAAATGTGTCATGAGGTTGGAGCCCATGAGCATAAACCTCTGGGATTTCAGGAGAGTGAGTAATGGTAATAAAATGGGGTAAGCATTTGAGGAGGAGAGATCATGTGTGTTGTAGACAGAAGGGAAGGCTTAAGCAGGAAGAAACTAATGATAGCAGGAAGAGAATAGGCTATTGATGGAATGTGAACCTAGAGGAGGAAGAAGAAAAATGAGATGCAAGACCATTGTTAGGAAGGGTAGTCCTCAGAAAGAATGAGAGACGTTTTACCATTGGAGGTAGGAAAAAGCCTACCTCCAGCATTTTTTACAAATTTTTTTCAAATATTGAAAGAATATAGAAAAGTGGCCGGGCTCGGTGGCTCAGCCTGTAATCCCGCGCCTTTGGGAGGCTGAGGTGAGTGGATTGCCTGAGCCCGCGGATTCGAGACCCGCCTGGGCAAGCGAGACCTCATCTCTATAATAAATCAAAAAATCAGCCGGGTGTGGTAGCGCGCGCCTGTAGTTCCAGCTACTCGGAAGGCTGAGGCGGAAGGATCGCCGGAGCCCAGCAGGTCGAAGCTGCGGTGGCCGGGAGCGGCCACTGCACTCCAGTCTGGGCGACAGAGCGAGACTCCAACTCAAAAAAAAAAAGATAGAGATTGGCTGGACTTGGTGGCTCAGCCTGTAATCCCAGCACTTTGAGAGGCTGAGGTAAGTGAATTGCCTGAACTCGCTGGTTCAAGACCAGCCCAGGCAACTTGGTGAGACCTCGTTTCTACAATAAACCAAAAATTACCTGGGTGTGGTAGCACGCCCCTGTAGTTCTGGCTACTTGGAAGGCTGGGGTGGAAGGATCGCCAGAGCCCAGTAGGTTGACACTAGGATGGCCATGAGTGTGCCATTGCACTCCAGCCTGGGTGACGGAGTGAGACTCCAACTCAAAAAAAAAATTAGAGATTAGAAGAATGGATTTTATTAAAACAACCCAAGTACATGCTGTCTACAAGGAATTCTTTTTTTCCTTTTTTTTTTTTTTTTTGCAACAGAGTCTCACTCTGTTACCCAGGCTAGAGTGCAGTGTTGCTATCATAGCCTTGAACACCTGGGCTCAAGCGATTATCCCTTCGTAGCCTCCCAAGTAGCTGGGATTATAGGCACGCAGCACCATACCTGACTAAGTTTTTTAATTTTTTGTAGAGACAGAGTCTTACTATATTGACCAAGCTGGTCTTAAACTCCTGGCCTCAAATGATCCTCCTGCCTCAGCCTCCCAAAGCATTGAGGATACAGACATGAACCACCATGCCTGGCCAGAAACTCTCTTCAAATATAGTACAGGCAGGTTAAAAAGAAAAACTATGAAAAAGAAATACAACTATATCATGGAAACCCTAACCAAAACATAGCTGCTACATTAATATCAAAGTAGATTTTAAAGCAAAGAAACTTACCATGGTTAAAGAGAGACATTACATATTAACAGAAAAGCCAATTCACCAAGAAGGCATAACAATTCTAAATGGATAAGCACTTGAGAGTAGAGCTTCAAAATATAGGAAACAAAGATTATCAAACCAAAAAGTAGACACGTTGACAATAATACTTGGAGATAGCAACACTCCTTTTTGTGTAATATATAGAAAGAGTAGCAAGAACATAAGAAGTGAACAATATTGTCAAGTAACTTGAATTAATTAATGTTTATAAAACACTACACACAACAGCAGGCTACACATTCTTTTCAAGTGCACACAGAGCGTTTACCAAGATAGACCATATGATAAATCTTAAATCAAGCCTTAACAAATTTTGAAGAATTGAAGTTGTACAAAGTATGTTTTCTGACTATAATGGAATTAAACTAGAAATCAGTAACAGAAGGGTAACAGACAAATTTCCAAACACTAGGAAAGTAAACAACACACTTTAAAAGAGAAATTAGAAAACATGTTGAAATGAAAGAAAATAAATATACGAGGGGGAACCTCCAAAAAACAGAATTTATTTATAAAAAATTGTGCATTTACTCTTACATGTTTAAATGCTCAGTCACCTTCAAAGTACTCTCAGTTTGATGCAATACACCTATTGAGATGCTTTTTCCACTGCAGTTTTTTAACTCATCCGTTTTGATGCTTTTTTTGTTTCACCTCTTCCACATCATCTGCCATTTTTTGTTTCACCTCTTCCACGTCAGCAAAATGTTTCCCTTTGAGGACTTTTTTTTTTTCATTTAGGAAAAAAAAAAAAAAAGTCACTTGGAGTGAGACTAGGTGAACAGGGAGGGTGGGGCACATGGGCATCATGTCGTTTTTTGATCAGAGACAGCTGAACACTCAGCACGGCGTGGGCGGGTGTGTTGTCATGGTGGGAGAACCAGTCACCTGTTTGCCACGACTCAGGACATTTCTTCTGCAAATCCTGACACAACCTTCTCAAAGCTTTCAGATAAAAACTTTGACTGACCATTTGCTCTGGAGGAAGAAATTCCGAGTATACTACAAGGGGCCTGCCCTCCAAAAGATTATTCCTGTTTTGGGGGGCCTCCTCTTGTATAACCGTAAAGGAAAACAAAAAAAAAAATCTCAGGACTCTCAAGCTTGTTATGCCAAAGGGAAAGTTAAACCTGGAGACTGAGTCACACAACACTACCATCCTTTTCCCAAATGGATAGCTATCAATTCACAACTTTGTGTGGAAGCATACCTTAGCCAGATCCAGCACAGAAAGGCAAAGGCCTCAAGCATCTCCAGATGACTGACCTCACAAATTGTTCATAAGTAAGTTCTTTGCTGGCCTCGAAATCTTTCAAGATGTATAAGCTCCCTTAAAACAAGAACATGTCAATTGTAACTTTGGGTCTACAAGTCAAGTCTAGCTTCTAAAACTACAGTCTGTTCGATTTCATGCTGATAATGTTGATTACAGGTTTATTTTTCCAGGTACAGAAAAAGACAAGATGAGATCGGTCATTCCTGGACCTGCCTTGAGAGGGCAGCATAATTGATTCTTCCTTTACTTCCTTTTTCTTCAGGTGTTCACCGTATCTTAGGTGAAATGGAGATTTACTGGGCACTAATTAAAGTCTCACAAAAATGTAACCATTCGCCTCGCTACCTACCCACACGCCCTTCCTACATGACTTCTGCACTTTAAAAAATGTATAAACACTAAGCCTTCTGAAAAACCTCTTTGGAGAGTACAAGCCACAGAGGTGTTCTATGACTCTCTGGTTTTCCCAGGCATGTCCTCAAGCTCTGGCTCAATAAATCTCCATTGATGGAGACTCTGGCCTCAGTCTCTCCGTAAGTTAACATATCAAAATGTGTGAGGTGTCGCTAAAGTGGGAT